>CM032875.1:48826719-48851719 GCA_019176425.1 Megalops atlanticus | reverse complement strand
CTCTTTTCTCTCACGAACACCATCGATCAATATTACAAAATGCTCATAAAAATCCTGTAAACATGGAATAAACTAACTAATGCTGTCTGAAGGGGAGGGAAGAGGAGAGTTTGATGCAAACAGAGTATATATATGCATATATATGAGAAATAAATATAAGAGTGAAAAAATCAAACTATTTTTTTTTTGTCTTGTTTTTTTTTCCACCATCTCCTTATTCACTACCAAAGAGAGAGTGTCGGTAGGGAGTGTCCGTTGGCCTTAAATGTTCCTGCTTTAAATCTTTTGGCAGCACTGGATAATGCCTGCCAGGCCAGTAAGACCAGTTTCAGACCCATGAAAAACAAAGGCAACTAGAGAGAGGGAGGAGGACAAAGACTGGAAGATGGAGAGAGGGAAAGAGAGAGAACTCATAGGGTGAGGCTGAGGGGAATGGAAGGATGTAACTGGGGGCACAGCTGTGTCAGGGATCTGATTGGTTGATGGCTTGGTGAGCTTTGATTGGCAGATGGCATGGTGAGCTTTGATTGGCAGATGGCATGGTGAGCTTTGATTGGCAGATGGCATGGCGAGCTGTGATTGGCAGATGGCATGTTGTATTCTGTTTGGCAGAGCTATTGTTGGTGATCATTCAAGGAGAGCAGGAATTTGTTCTGAGCAAGCAAGCAAGACTCTCAGTGTTACTGCAGAGCCACAAATGACAGAAATGCCAGGAGAACATTTAACTTGTGGCAGGTGTTGAGCTTCTGCGTGTACCTGCCTTGCAAACCCTCCACGCCACATGCCACTGTCATACACGCCACTCTCACACCCCTTGCACGCCAGTGTCATGTTTCTGCCCACTCTGTCTCTGAGTGCCTGTGCTCAGGATTGGGAGCCTTGCCCTGTTCTGATGGATCTGTGCAGCTCCAGCGCTGTGAGTCTTTCAGAAAGGAAGTGAGTGGTTGTGTAAGAGGAAGGGAGGTGTGTGTGTGGAGAGAGTGGTACAGGGGCGGGAGGACAGAGGCGGAGTCCTCAGGATCACAGATTACTGTGTTAGTAAAGACATGACAATGCACTGGACAACTGCCCCGTGCTGTCCCTCACGATGTCTCTCACACTGTCACCCGTTCATTCTCATTTACTCACCCATTCACTCACTCACTCACTCACTCACTCACTCACTCGCACTCTCACTCACTCACTCACTCACTCACTCACTCACTCATTCACTCACTCACTCACTCACTCACTCACTCACTCACCCTCACTCTGACTCATTCATGCACTCGCACTCTCACTCACTCACTCTAATACTCAATTGCTTTCACTCGCTTTTACTCACTCACTCACACCCACTCACTCATTCATTCCCTCACTCATTCATTCCATCACTCAATCACAGTGGCAGAGGAAGTTTACAGATATAAGCATACAGTTCCTTTGCAGTACTTTGTGTGTGAAAACAGGTAAAAGAGTGAACAGGTGAGCGCTGCTCGTTCCACGAGTCCCTTGTTGGCTCTTCCTTTAAAGTCAGTTTTCTGGGCCATGTGTCTCCTCTGTAATCCAGAAATAGAAACAGGGCCATTTAAAAAGGATTTAGCATTTTATGGGAAATAATTTAATTCTATGGAGATGAAAGATGAGAGCATTTCCAAAGCATGACTCAGTGTTAGAATTTCTCAGTATGCACACCCACATACTGCTGAACGTGTGCTTGCACACCCATATAAATATATGAGTATATGTATCCACTACGGTGTGTGAGTGCACACTCATATACTCCCTACAGTGTGTGAGTATGCACTTTCTGGAATGAGTCATAAGGCAGCAGTTATAATCTGTGCTTCTGACAGCATGTTTCAGTTTCAGTGCTTTCACTAAGCGTAATTGCTGTATAATAACAGTTGTACTCTTAGATTGTAGCTAGCCAGTATACCACAGATTCAAACGTTACATATTGTTCCAGTGTTTATTTTACCAGTAGATTGCAACTTCAATCACACTGGAAATTTACAGTAAGCAGCCAGATGTGTAGGCAAGCAGTTATTTTATGGAGAACTATATTTACTTGGAAAACACCAGTGTTTTCTGCTGGGATGTGAACTTGCAATCTCTCCTGACTTGAACACAGGGCTGTTTCAGAGTCTTAACTGCCAAATTCTTAACTGGCCTATGAGTATTAATGGTGATGAATATTCCTGCAAGGAGGAAAACTGGTCAGATGAGTCTGACATCACAAGGTCCATTAATGTCAGGATGACGTAAGTGGAAATCAGTGCTATAAGAAATTGTTCAGTGTTGTTGCAATTATTATTGGGTTCATTCATCAATCATGTGTGAATTCTGTCTATGCTGAAGGTGGCATTAGGAACATAAAAGATTGTGGGGATTCTCTGAGGTCCTGTCCAGGTAACTGTCAAGGTGTTTTCCACACAGAAAGAATTCGTAATGTGTTTTTTTTTCCAAGTGGAAATGTACATCTGCTCATGTTTTTCATTGGGTTTATGTGTGTGTCGTATATTTTTATGTATGTGCACTTTGAGTCTGAATTTAATTTACCCCTCTCTGTGGGATACATAAATATTGTATCATACATATTCTATTATTGAAATTTATTTTCAATTTGCTCATGCTTGACAGCGTCTCCAGATATAAGCGCTTGGCTCACGATGCAATAAGGTTGAGGAAACTCAATATAGCTTCCATCTCCTCCCGAAGCGTCTCAGCCCGGGCTGTTCCCGGTGTGTGTGAGTGTGGAGGTTAACGTGCCTGTGCTTCAGTGTGTGTCTCTCTCTCTCTGCAGCTGCGGGGCAGAGGCCCTGGATGTCTCTGGAGGCCTTTATCTCCGAGCTTGTCACGCTGTCGGCCCCGCCCGCAGGGACAGGGCGACGCCCTCCGATGCTGCTCCCTTTGGTGTGGCCTGCTTTTATCTAAACAAATAAACAGTCCGCACCAGTTGCTAAGCAACCGACAGCCTCTGCAGACATGGCGGAGAGCAAAAATGACAGCGGAGTGGTTTAAAGGACATGAACTCCTAAAACCACAGCGCTGTTGGTTGAAGGACAGTACTGTAGTTTAAGGCACATCAACCCCTAAAATCAGAGCACTGTAGTTTGAAGCACATGCAAAGAACCCCTGAAATCACACCAGTGCAGTTTGAATAACATGAAATGAACCCCTAAAGTGGGTCTGATTTAAACCACATGGATGGCGTACAGACAGGGGGAAAGCTCTTCTGAGCCAGAGAGGATTACGATGTTAGCGAAGAATGTCTGATATTTCCTTGTCCTGAGATCAGCAGGCAGAGTTCCAGCAGCGGGGAGGAGAGCCTGCGTTTCGGGTGCGGTGGCGTGTTTTTCGCTGTGATGGACGCAGTCCCTGCCTCGTCCTTCAGTCCCCCCATCCCCCGGGGCCGGAAGGAAGTGGGAGTGTCTCCCCGCAGTGAGGCGTGGGTGCAATTGAGGACCTTGCATGCAGCTGCTCTGGGGTGCGATCAGCGGGGCGGAGGGGCTCCTCATTAGATTACTGCTCCGTTTAGGGGCCACAGCTGCTGAACCCGCGAGCGAGACTCACCCCTTTGGGGGGTTCCTGATTGCACACATCTGTGCTGATGGAAGAAAACGCCAGAGATGAATTGTTAACAGTGTGAGAGCAGCTACATTTATTTCACAAGCACAGCCTCTGGAGAGTTGCAAAATCGAATGGCAGCCTCACTCCTGCTTGGACAGCGGTGATAAATGCACTCGTTCTGAAAGTGTAACTATGATTCATAATGTGCTGCGTGCTAAAGGTGTCCCCGGCGGGGATGTATGCAGGATGCTGCACTGTAGCAGGAGGCGTTGCCCTGCCGATGCTCTCTCAGCAGGTGAAGGAAGCTGCCAAATGGCCAGCTGGTAGTGAGTGAGAGAGAGGCGGCAGCTTTAGCCCGTCTCTGCGCGTGGTGAGCGCCTCACACAGTCACAGCTCAGCGGTGCGCACGGCTCTCAGTCACGGGGAAGGCCGTAGGGCCGGTGCGTAACACCTTCCTCCACAGCACGCTCAGACGCACACAGCAACAGCTTCAACACTCTGTTCCCAACGGCAGCACCATGTTCAGCATGGGATTCAAGTCCCCAACAGCAGCAGTAGCAGCAGTAGTACTTGTAGTTGTAGTAGTAGCACCATTAGCAGCAGTAGTAGTAGTACTTGTAGCAGTAGCAGTGGTAGTAATGTTAGCAGTAATAGCAGTATCAGTAGCAGTAGTAGTTGTGGTAGTTGTAACAGAAATAGTAGCAGCAGCAGCAGCAGCAATAGCAGTAGTAGTTTCAGTAGCCATAGTAGTAGTAGCATTAGCAGAAACAGTAGCAGCAGTATTAGTAGTAGCTGGCCCAGAACCAAAACCCTCATTTTCAGACTGTGTCATTGTTCCCTGAACTCTGACCCCTCCCTCTGATAACATTGTGGTTAAAGCTTGGTGATAATGTGTTTCAAAGCTGGTGGCAGTAGCATATGGCTGTGTGCCTTATGACAGCAGTCCCTTTGTGGCAAGGTTTCCCACAGAGGCACTATATTTCAGTATAGTATATGTGATTCAGTATCTGTATGTGGCTGCTTGTCTAACCCTATGGAATGCAGTTTTTATATGTGGCTCTGGGTAAGAGTGTCTGCCAGATGAATATATGTAAGTGATGCAGTGTGTGGAATCCCATCCTTTAGCTACCAGCCTGACTGCTGTCTGGTGACAAAGAGGACCATTATGCTCTGCCTTTTTTTGCTCTGTGTTTAATGACCAGGTCAATTGGACCGCAGAGCTCTGACCGCAGCTGTGATGGACAGTCATAGCATATGCTTTACATGTTTGAGCTTTGTTCCGCCTCTTACAGCCTCTTGGCTTCCATCTGCAAAATGCCCTCTGTTGTAAGATTTTAGTGTTTATTCAAGTAGGAAGAAAAGTACTGGCAGCCGTAGAGGTTCACTGAAGTTGTGCCAGTTGGCAGTGGAGTTTGGCGAATCGCTGACCACATTTCCAGATGACTGAAAAGACCTTCGTTTCTGGCTTCTTCTCTCTGCCCTCGTTCACCAGGCGGCCTGGACCACATTCCACGGGGCTGAGAGGGATTATGGGAAATATTTGAACTCAATTTCAGTAAAAGCATCACCTAGAACAGGAAGTGAAGGTTGGATTTGTTTGTGTTTCTGCTAATAATATATGTCTGATAGTGTGTGTTTTGTGTCCACTCGTGCAGCCACATGCACACACACACGCACACACACACACAGGCACACAGCAGGGCCTGTGTGTAATTATAGCTGCGGGTTTTTCCCTCTTGATATTTTTGCTCCACACAGACGTGTTCTTCCTCTGAGAGGGAGGAGTCATTGCTGAATGGACATCCAGAATACTAGGCTACGATGTGTCTTTGATGTGAGGAAGTACAATGTACACTTTTTATTGCACAAGTCTGTACAGTTGTTCACAGCATCCACAGAAACACAGAGCACAGAAATGCATTCGGAGGACTGTAGGTACACAGATGTGTCTGGCATCACACAGTGCAGTGTCTCTCTACAGGTGAATATGGCCGTGTGGAAATCAATGAAAGCAGCTGCTGAGGTTCTACTCTCATTATCTCTGTCCAAGGAGGCTGGTCTTCCCGTCAACCGTGACTCACGAGTCAAAGTTCCACCACAAACAATGTGCTTCACTGACTCAGCCCCAGACCACAGTGGTCAGCTCACAGCCTGTTTGTGGAGCATGGGGAGGGCAACAGGGAGCAGTTTGATAAGCACTGTGGGGTGGGGGATGTTACCTTGGTAATTTAAAGAGTAAGAGTAGGTTTGCAGTTTTTTGCAGCTGGTGCTCTTGTCCATGGAGAGCGGTGCAGTTTTTCTCATTTCTTCTCTTCTTCTCTGTGGCTAGGTCTCTGAGTTACTCCTCTCTCTTAGTCTTTCTCTGAGTTACTCTTCTCTGTTAATCCACTATGAGTTAATCCACTTTATTACTTCTCTCTGAATTACTCCTCTTTGTTACTCCTCTCTGTGTTACTCTTCACTGTGTTTTTTCTCTGTGTGTAACTCCTCACTGTCCTACTCCTCTCTGTGTCACTCCTCTCTGTTACTCTTTGCTGTGTTAGTGCTCTTTGAGTCACTTGTCTGTGTGTTACTCCTCTCTGGGTTACTCCTCTCTCACCCTGCTGGTGTGGGTGGGTGTGGGCATGGTGGTCCTGTTATGTAGCCAGCAGTATTTCAGCCTGTTTGCAGGAGCGGTGGTGAGGGTGGTCTCCAGTCTGGCACTGGCAGGGACATGCATGAGCACACAGGAGCAGAATTTCTGCAGCTGCACAGGATCACCACAAGGGGGAGCAGTTTGAATGTTCCTGATGAGGCAGGTTGACAGTGCAGTTCGAATATCAGAGGTCCTGACCAGCTGAAGATAATCATTTTAGAAATAACCAATGGGAAGAGAGATGTTTAGCCTTCATTAGAGGAGCCATTATGTGGACATTTGGTGCAGACTCTCATGTTTGAATCAAATCTTCCCGTTTTGATTGAAGGATGAAAGAACATGGAGATTAATCTCATCAGCTGTTTACTCTGTTTATGCTCAATGTAAAGGTATTTTCCAGCCTCTCTGGTTATGAGGCCAGCTGGCCACACAATCTACCTTACATCTAAAGAGAAGGACAACATCGTTAATATTGATATTTTGTCATTTATAGCAGATGCTCTCATCCGGAGCCACTTATAGAATAGAATAGAATAGAATAGAATAGAATAATTCTTTATTGTCATTGTAACGTTTTACAACGAAATTTGAGTGCAAACCTCAACAGTGCAAATGATCAATAAAAGAAAGAGAACAGATGCCAAGCTCTCCATGGAAAGTTTCCACACCAGGTTAGAGTGTATTTGTTTCCTGGGGAAACGTTGTGGAAATAAATGAATTTGGACAATGATGTTTCTGCCTCTGCTGACACTTCGGCGTGAACCTATAGGATCCTGAACATGACAAAGTACAAAGCAGCTAGACTGCAGGATCTTAACGATGATGAACTTATTCAGGTCACCTGTGTGCAGGTGTTTCTCAGACAAACACAGACACCCTAAGAAACGGAACCTAGAATCAAACATGTCTTACTGCTTTACATCTCAGCAGGACCATGTGAAGCTGGACTGAAATCTGCATAAATTTAGAACTGGTTACATCCGCACTGCAGAAAAAAAGCAGGAATGCCAAGCGCTTTTATTTTTCATTAGCGAGCAGTGTGGAGTCCCATGTAAGTCGCTGCTGCCGTGTCTCTGATCCAGGTGCTTCACCTGAGCTGCCTGTGGTAATCACGTGAGCTGCCCTGGTCGAGGAAGAGCTCCCCATTGAAAGTCGGCCGTTTCAGAGCGCTGTGCGCTGCGTGCTCTCTCGCTGTGTTACGTCACTGTTCAGACCGTGGTTCTGCTGGGACGCTTTCTGTACAATGTATACAGTGTGAGCTGTTATATAACCACAGGGACTGAGCGAACCCTGCGCTGATGCGGTCCTGTATTGTATGCGTTCCATTGCTTTATTAAATAATTCACCCTTCACTTGAGAAAGACTGTATGCTACAGCTGACCAGTCTATACCAAGAGCCCGGAGGGCCACGGGGAGTTATGCAATCTAATGGGGACCTAGATTTTAGCTGGAAAAAAAAGACTTGTTTCAGTGGGGGAACATTATTATGTGACGCATGAGTTGTTTCAGTGGGGAGAGGCTATTGCACGATGCAGGCCTTTGCGAGCGGAGTAATTCCTGTGCTCGTTTGCGTGATGATTCTGCCTCACTGTGACAAAGCCCCAAAACGCACGGTGCATTTTCCCTCTAGAGCTCCTCTAAAGTGTTTTTCCGTGAATAAAATAATTTTCATCTGCTGGAAACAACAGCGAATAGATGAGGCAGTTACTCAGCTTAATGGCTTCCATACAGGCACTCCTGTTTCTATCGGAGGTATTTCATCCCGGGGTCTGCGAGCACAACAAAGAGCGTTTCAGCTGGCTCCACCAGAGGGAACGACCCCGCGGAGTCACAGCTCGGTATCACAGCTGTGTTGGACCAGCCCGGGGTGTAGCCTGTGTGGTGATTAAGGACACACACGGAGAACACAGGGGCGAAGCCAATGAGCAAACGCCAAAGCTTTCAACCAGGAATGCAAACGCGTCATCATGTAAGCCCGAGGAATGATATTTATACCTGAGGTATTTCAAACATTTCTGTTTACATTAAACTATTATTACCAGCTAAACTGGGACCGTCAACTACCCAGCTATGATGAGGGGGGACCCAAGTCATATTCTATCTCTTCAAGTGAAAAGTGAAAAATGAAAAATAACATATCCAATTGTTCATGTGTACTTTTAAAACTGGGCCACATTCACAAACTGTGCTATGCTGTAATCACAAGTTCTGCTATATTCAAAATGTAAAACCCGCCAGTTTCAGATGATCTGGGCTGCTTGTGTGTTGTCTATATTAGACTGAGGCTGTTTAGCAATAAATGTTCTGTGAAACTCATCAGGTGTCCAGAAACATCGCCCTGTCAGCGTTCAGCTTGTTCCAGGAAGGCTTTGCTGGTAAAGAGCTGTCATCAATCAATGCTGTGCTGCATTCGCTCCCTGTGTGTGTCTGATGCGAGATTAGCTTTGCTCACTAGCCATTTAGCAGGCCAGCCTCCGCCAGCCAACCTCACGTACATCTGGTGACGACCACGTGCTTAAATGAGATAAGTGTGCGCTGACTGGGCTAGCTTTGACTGTTACCTATGCATCCAAAACTGTCACCTTTCGAGTGGAGGCGTGGTTTCCGTGTTTGAGGGACAGCCAGGTGAAAATTCAAGAGAGTGTCCAGTTTAAAAGTGTCTCTGTTCTGCATGACCTGCCTGTGTTTGGTGACTCTTACAATTGTAGTGACACAGCTGGTGTTAGCAATGTTAGGTACATTTGTTAGTGCAGGTAATGTGTTGGCTCTAACCTAGGCATCATATGTACATACATGGACAAACACTCTTGAGCTCACCTCTCTGTTTTGTCTGTTGATGCTATGAATTGGTATTTTCAAACGCAAACGTGATACAGCCTGTGCTACAGCAGCAAACACACTGCCCTGAATCTACAGGTTTGTGCTTCACATGTCAGTCTTCGCATGTTTGCCTGTGAAGTCAATCTTGGAGAGACTTCACAGGCAAACAAAGAGAGGGGCTTAGAGTCTGGGGCTGCCAGTCAGTCTGTCAATCAAACACACCCTGAATTGCACATTACATTCAAATTGCTTAGTGAAAGCTGTGATTGAGATCTGTCTTCCCTTTTATTACATTTATTCAGCTGGGTATTTACTTATGCAGTTTAGGCTAAGTGCCTTGCCCAAGGACACACCAGCAGTGTCCCTGCGGAGAATCAAACAGGAAACCTTTGGAGTAGAAGTCCTGCTCCTTACCGCTGTGCCACACTACTCATCTCTGTGTTTTTGTTGTAGGTTGTAGTCAGACACATGGCCATCGTGACATACCGTGACATACCGAGTACACAGCATACAGAGTGACATGCTCTTTCTCCCAAGGGGGCTCTCTAAAACACCCCCCTCCCACCCCACCAGAGCAAATCAAATGAAAAGGAAGGCAGTGCACTGCACCTGCACCTGCAGCAGAATGTGTCTTTAATTCAGCGCTACATTAACCCGCTACACTGAGCTAAAGCAGAAATCGCTGCACTGATGCAGACGGCAGGGGCAGGTGTGGGGGGTTATGGGATTGGCTGCTGATTGGCTGAAACAGTCGCTGCTTTTATGAGGCATTCTTGAGCTTGATGGGTCCAGAAAATAGCCCTAACCGAAACCAATTCGTTTTCAATGCTTTTTTTTTGCACGAAAACGTCTAGCAAGTAAATCAATAATAGAATGTAGTCTGCAACGTATCTAAAAGTAGTACACAGAATGGAGAAGACGTGTAGGCATTTTCCTTTCTCTCTTCCTGAAAGCATTCACAGCAGACCATAAAGAGCAAAGAGCACAACGCATACATGCCAGCGCTCTGCCATGCGGAATGCACTCTGTAGCCTCCAGGGGGAAACGTTCACATAACGTTTCATCACTCTCCCAGTGTGGGAATGGCAGCACATCTGTCAGCTCTGGCCCTGCTGTTGCTCTAGGACTCCCCCGGTGGCCAAACACATGAACTGTAAGGACTTACTGCCAACTCTCTGCCCCTGGGCAGTTTGCAGTGTGACTGTCATGACTCGTGTGTGATTAAGTGTTTTGGACAAACTGTGGGATGTGCACTAACCTTTGATGAAAACCGCTGGTGGCTTTGCTTCTCGTTTTGGCCAAAAGTCATTTCCACTTTCGAGAGACATTTTATAAAACGTTAAAATGTCAAAGCAGTACACGCAAAAATCAAACAGACACGTTTGATAACAAAACAATAAAGGATTTTTTTTTTAATGAGCGGGGGGATTTCAAAAATCTACAGACACTTCCAAGGCTGATGTTAAATGGATGTAAATGTTCATTATTTCAGTATTCAGCCTCCTCCTCTGTCCTGGGTAAATGTGGAGTGCTCACTGCAGCCCTTTCACAGACCAGCACAGGTAATGAGGAAGTGCTGGAATCAGCACAGCGTCCTCATAGCTTCAGTGATCAGTTCCTGTGTCAGGGATGTAAAGCAGCATTCCTGCCATGTCTTTTTCATTCAAAAGGAGGTTTGTTTTTTGTTCTCAGTGTCAAATGCAGTGTTATCGCAGCACATACGCGCACATGCGCACACATATACACACACGCACAGAGCTGACAGCGCCCGTGGGTGCTTTGGTGTTAGATCTGTGGCACAGCTGGGATGGCAGATACATGTGATCCCACTCTGGCACCACGCCTCCAGCAGTGTGTGTATATGAGAAAGAAGGAGTGTGTGTGTGTGTGTGTGTGTGTGTGTGTGTGTGTGTGTGTGTGTGTGTGTGTGTGTGTTTGTGTGTGTGTGTGTGTGCGTGTGCGTGTGTGCGTGCGTGTGGGAGAGAGAGACAGAGAGCATGTGAGAAGTTGCATATATTCTTGTGTGTGTAAAAACAGTACAGGGTGCCATGAAAGACACTGCATATAAAAACTACATCTACAGAGTATTTCGAATCTGAATATTAAAGAGCTAATGTCAGCAATAGCGTCTATACCAGCATCAGAGCTAATATCCTCAGTAGGGTTTATCCTTCTCCTAACCCTAACCCTGTATTATAGAGGTCCTCTGCTGGGGAATGGATACTATAATTCTGTAAGACAATCCTGCGGAGTAGAGGCCAGTGAATGTTGTCAGCAAGGTATAGCAGCCTCCTCTGGGCCTACCTCAGCTCTTCTCCTGCCCCCACACCGCCCTCTATGGGCCTGCAGCTCTCACTGCACTCTGAGTGAGGGAGTCATTAATCAGTGCACTAAAGAGCAAAATGCTCACACAGCCAGCCTGGGAGGAGTACTGCTGTTACTGTGTGTGTGCACCTGTAGGCGTGTGTGTGTCCGTGTGTGTGTGTGTGTGTCTGTGTGTGTTTTAAAGAGGGCAGAGGGAGCAGGAGCCTGCAGCTGTAAGGGTGAGGATGTGCTATTTGAGAGTAGGAGTGTCCCGGGTCCTCGGCATGCGTCTGTGTGTGGAGCAAGCGTCCGTCTCTGACCTTTAGCACTGCGGCAGGATTTGCCAGGGCTGGGCGGGGCCATGTAATTCCATACCCCACCAAGGGACATGTCCACCTTCAGGATGTGGCCTAGAGCTCCAGGATTCAGCACTTCACCGTGTGTGTGTGTGTGTGTGTGTGTGTGTGTGTGTGTGCGCGCGTGTGACAGTGTGTGCATGTGCGTGTGTGTGTGTGTGTGTGTTTGTGTGACAGTGTGTGCGTGTGCGTGTGTGTGTTTGTGTGAGGGGGCTCTCTCCTCTCCTGATTGGCTGTGTGCAGTATTGATGGTGCAGGAGCTCTGCGCTCCGCAGCCCAGCCCAGCAGAGCGAGTCCTGGCGCCGGCCGGGATGGAGGAACAGCAGCCTCCTTATGAGGGGATCTGCAGGTACGCCCAGAACATCACCTCCTGCTTCGGGCTAGATGGTAAGGAGCCGTCACCTGCCACCCAAACGTCCCTCACGGGCTATGAGAGGGGGACAGGGCTTTAACTGAGAGAGAGGTGCCTCTGTAGCAGAGAGGCTGCTGTTCTCGTGTGTGTGAGTGAGAGAGAGGGAGGGAGAGAGGGAGGAAGGGACAGAAAGAGACGGTTAAAGGAAGAGAAGGACAGAGTAAAAGAGAGAGGGAAAGAGAGAGAGAGAGAGAAAGAGAGAAAAAGGAATTCCCTCTTATTTAAACTGTCGCATTTTACACCATAAGAGTTGATCTTGAGATTGAATGTGCTGTTCTGAAATCCTTAGGAAACACTGGATGACGGTGGGTACCTGTGAATCAGGGTGTCGTGCTGTAGAGTGAGTGTGAATGCTTGGGCAAGACATGGTGCTCTGGTCCTGTTTCCTGTGGGGTGCTGATGGGAGAGGCTTTCTCCAAACTCCAGGCTTTTTCCCCTCATGGTTCCCTCTGTAGGAATGATTTCACTGGCTGTGTGTCTCCATGCTTGCTGGCATGACTGTGTTAGGAATGTGAAAATTGTTCCCATCTGTAGAGTTGTTTGCACAGCAGTGTTTTGTAATCTGGTGCAGCTACAACATGAACCACTTGTTTACATGCCTACAATTTCTGTAAAAATCTAACCAATGGGAGCGGATCTCTTGGATAACAGCCACAAAGAAGGCCAGCTCTGCAGACATATTAGAAACAGATCAACTGCATATGAAAAAGGAAAAAAGAAGGATTAATTTAATGTAACATACACTAATATAAAGTAATCCCACAGAGGCCTTCCTTAACTAATCCTGAGATCAGGTTTCACATCTTCAGACTACTGGAATCCTGGCCTGCTTTATGTTTTACATCATCTGTAGCATCATTGCGCTAATATTATTTATCTCCAGTGGTGTATACTTACCCTGTACCCTAAACCTTTTCCCTTTGCCCTTTAACCCCAGCTCCAATCTTGTACCCTTTGGAGCAAGGTGTGATACAGATTTTATTTGGTCCTGAATGGATGAACTGTGTGTGTTAAAGGATGTATGGGCTTGTGATTTGCCAGGTACAACAGCTGGGCCTGTAATTGGTCAGGGACAACAGCTGGGCATGTGATTGGATGAATGAGTGACAGCAGTTGGGCCTGTGATTGGATGAGGGATAACAGCTGCAGGCTTGACTCCCTGAGGTTTACCTGATGCTTACCAGTTTAGATGAAGCCCAACACCATTAAACATGCTGTGTACTTTCTTTAACCTCTATTATAAACACGCCTCGTCGTCACACACCCATTATGGCCGTCGTTATAAGATGTAATCTCTGTGTGCGACTCTGCACAGCTGCTGTAAAGTGATTTAAACTGCAGAATGTGGAACCCGTACAGAGACAGGTGAAAACAGAGACGCACCCCCAGACTCACAGCCGTCGCTCAGGCGAGCTCTAAGCCACGGGTCGCGTTGTCTAAAAATGGCCAAACGATTTGCGGGAGACACAGAGGTGGAATTAATAATTGATGAATCCCTCTGATCCATGGAGAGGCTGGAGGTGGAGTCTGCAGTCCTGGAGTCCTTCTCATGTTCCTTCTCAGAGCTTGCATTCTCCTCCCAATCCCAAAGCCAAATCATATCAAATATAAAATATCAATTTTCAGTGGATGTCGAACGAAATGAGGAGTATAGACCACCTGTCCAGGAAGGAAGACCCATCATGTAATATCATCCACTATTCTGTGCAGATTCACTGATCTTCACCTCATTAGGATGGGTTGAGAGAGAGAGAGAGGGGGAGATTTTGAGGTGACATGGAGGTGTAGTGTACACTGCTATTTCACATTCACACAAACCACTCATTCCAAACTGCCTCGTTAATATCCATATTCATAAACAGCTTGTATTTATAATGTAAGGTATATGAGTTACCCCGGAAACGGGCCTCTGCCAGTCATATTAATAATCCTTCAGTATGGAGATATGGACACCGTTTATCCCTTTGGTCCCCATCTTTCCTCCAATCGCAAGTTGCACATAAAATGAGGGACAGACTGAGGATTTTGTGGGAAACACAAGCAGTCCTTTTAGCTTTGATCTGAGCAGTTTCTGTGAGGGGAGGGAGATTTTGGGTTCCTTGGAGTCACCCCTTAGCACCTGCTACTTGTATTACTTGCAGTTTTTTACTTGTAGTATTGCGATGTGTTTTGTATATTATGATCTAGTGACACTGAAACATAGGGTATTGTATGTACATAACTTCCCTTAGTTTTCTAGTCTGTCTAGTTTCAGATTAACACAAGTTAACCTGTGGTAGTGATTCAATGGTGTTTTGCTCACATGCTGGTCTGGCCTGACACTGTTGCTCATTTAACTTACATTACTTTAACTTACATACTTACAATGTATGTTACATTGCTCATTTAACTTACATTACTTTACTTTAATTTACATACTTACAATGTATGTTACATTGCTCATTTAACATACAGTACATTACATACATGTCTGTTCTCTTGTGCTGGAAGTTGCTCTGGATAAGAGTGTCTGCTAAATGAATGTAATGTAATGAGCAGGTGAGGTGTTCTCATGTAGCAATAATAGAGTTTCAGAGCAGATGTGCATGTTCATCCACAGTGTAGAGGCCATTCTGGACGAGGGCGTTCTACTCCTCAATGACCTACTCTACTTTTCAAATCTCTTTCATCTCGAATAATTCAGCTCTGCAATCTGCAGAAACGCAATTGATTTCCTCTCTGATATCATTTTATTCTGAAGTCCAGATAATCTAAATCTCCAGTGTCATCAGGGAGAAGAGTGAAGATGGCTGATTTTTTCCTCCATCCACTCTGGTTCCTGCACTCAAAACCCAATCAAAGAGGACAATCTGCCCTCGAACCCGACAGCAGAGGAGGCACAGATGTGCACAGGCTCACAGAAGCTCACTGAGGGTGTAATTGCATGTTTAACCAGGACTAAAGCAAGGCAAAAAAAAAGAGGCGGTAATCTTCTTAAAGAAGGCCGTGCGTGGTGGTATTACAGGCTGGCGTGGGTCTTTTTAATATTGCCACCCCACGACTCCACACAGGTAGGGCAGGTCATCAATCATGACAATCTAATGCCCCCAACTCTTCTCCCAGGAGATAATCACTAAAAATACCCAGGTCTTAATCTTCTTAAGTACGGGGCAGAAGAAGCTTGGACACACACACACACACACCCACACACACACACGTGGTGTGGCTCTGGTGGCCAGCAGTGGCGGAGTGGCTGGACAGTCTCTCTCCACCTGCGGTCGGCTGCACTGGGTCGCTGGTTTCGCCATGCCGTCCCTGCCCCACCTCAGCGGGCTGGGCTGGCTGTGCGGCTCGTCCCGCAGCGAGGACGTGGTCCTGGACCGTGTGACGCGGAAGAACTCTGTGAGGCGGATGTCCATCATCGAGGACGGGCAGATCGCCGAGGTGCTGTACCTCATCCCCAAGCAGAGCATAATACAGCAGCTGCCCTTCCTCAACCCGGACGAGTACTACCTGTACGAGCGGCTCGTGGGATTACCTGCAGCGCTGGCGCCAGGTGAGAGCGGCGCTGCCGGGGAGTGACCCCACACTGCTGCTGTACCCCAGAGCGGGCACAGCCTCTGTAACAGCACAGTGCTCAGCAGTGTTCAGTAGTGTTTAGCAGTGTTCAGCTGCGTTCAGCAGTGTTCAGCAGCCTTTGACAGCATTCAGCAAGGTTCAGTAGTGTTCAGGAATGTCTAACAGCATTTAGCAGTGTTCAGCAGTGTTTAGAGGTGTTCAGCAATGTTCAGCAGTGTTTAGCTGCATTCAGCAGTGTTCAGCAGCCTTTAACAGCATTCAGCAAGGCTCAGTAGTTTCCAGCAATGTTTAACAGCGTTTAGCAGTGTTCAGCAGTGTTTAGCTGTGTTCAGCAATGTTCAGCAGTATACAGTAGAGTTCAGCCACGTTCAGCAGTGTTTAACAGTGTTCAGTAGTGTTCAGCCACATTCAACAGTGTTTAGTAGTGTTTAACAGTGTTCAGCAGTGTTCTGTCATGTTTAGCAATATTCAGCAGTGTTCTGCTGTGTTTAGCAGTGTTCAGTAGGTATGATTTCTGCACAGAGACACTGTTAATGCAGGAAGGGCTTGTGTGTTTACAGTGGTTCCAGAGCTTGTGTTACATTGCGGTGTCTCTGTGTTTGTGGAGAAACAGCGATGCGGTCTTCCCTGTGTGATCGTGTGTGTTCTGTCTTAGGAGAATCAGTACATCAGGTTATAAGTGTATTGCTCAGCAGACAGTCCAGACTGCCTCTCCATATAGAGGCGTGTGTGTGTGTGTGACTGCTGCCTGGGACGCAGTGAGCTAGCATGGGGAACGCGCGTTCCCTCTCGGGGTTTGGTTATGAGCGCAGGAAAGGAATTTACCAAAGCCCTTTGAGAAAACAGGAAGACTCCATTGACTGAAAGAGAGACAGGTCAATCGCCATAATCCATTTCAGTGCTGGCAAGTGTGTATGCTTTCATCAGCATTATTTCTTTGTTTGTTCACCCGTGTCTCCTGTAACGTCTCAAGGTACTAGTGGAGAGTGAAAATCTTAACTTCACTCCCATTTTCATGATGAGTTTCAGTGTAATACATACACATTTAACCAGTGTGTTCCTTCCACAGTAACCACTGAGGTTTCTTATGTCACAACTTGAAATTAATTGAGAGAGACAGGTGAGTACAGTACTCGTTGCTATATAGTGCACTGTAGTGAGAGAGACAAGTTAATATGGTTGTCTTTGCCGTATGATGCTTTTAGTGAGAGAGGCAGGTTAATATGCTCAGGTTTCGACTTCCGTCTGTCTGTCCGCTTCCTCTTGTTCTCAATCCATCCAGCACGATCCCTAGCCAGTACAGAACGTTCTTACAATGTCACTCTTATGTTGTGGCAATGCATCTTTCCCCGCTGGCCGACTTTAGCAGACTTCCTGTGTGGATCGCAGGCGGTTGATAAACAAGGTGGGAGGGCAAACGCGTCTCTCTCCCCTCGGCCTGCCAGAGGCGCGTGTGGAAGGCAGAGGACTAATTCCCCAGAGATAAAGGAATTACAGGAGGGTATCAGGTGTACGGCTCTGCATTCTCATGCCTGAGATCGCTGCGTAATCTCCCAGGCAATCACAGGAATAGCACACACAGCTATGCTCTGGCATCCTGAAGGTGCTGCTTCCAGGCAAGCGTTCAGAAATAGGCAGAACTCTCAGAAACGGGTTTTAAACTTTGCTAAATCCGTGTGCTGAGAGTTCTGTAACACAAACACAGGAAAGCACCGTGACAGGGCACGGTCAGTGCTGAGTGTGTGGGCAGAATGCCTGACTGAGTAATTCACTCACTGAAGGCTTTGCACTAGCTATATAGTGCTGTACCTGTGTGAGACTTAAGCTGCCCTTTCTTTCACTGCTGATGTAGAGTTATCTCGTCCTCTTTCTCTGGGTACGTTCTGCATTTCTGTAAAAGTATTTATGCTTTTCTGCAGGTTTTCAGTTGCCCAGGGTTGGATCCTTGCCCTGAGAATGATGTGAAAGACGTGCCTGTTCACACCCCCTGAAACACTCATTCTTAGACAGGTTTTTTTTTCACTGAAAGAATGAACAGGACTTTCTCATTCTTATGCAGTGTGACATATCACAGTGAAAATGTGCAGGCTGCACTCTGTCCAACAAGACCAGTCATCTGTCCGACTATGCAAACCCCATCTGTGTATAGTGTGGGGATAGTGTACTGAAGGGTTGGTGGTTCAAATCCCCACTGGATCATTGCTGTTGTACCCTTGGGCAAGGTACTTAACCCAGAATTGCCTCAGTAAATATCCAGCTGTATAAATGGATAAAACTGTGACCCATGTAAGTGGCTCTGGATAAGAGCCTCTGCTAAATGGCAATAATGAAATGTAACGCGTGGCCAGCTGTCGGCACGCAGAGTACCCAAGTATCAGATCACAAACACATCCTTGGAATCTGAATGTTTCTAAGTTCGTTCAGAGATCTGCTTGGACAGAGCTGTTTCTCTCAATCCCAGAATGCCGCTGTCTTTAAGCAAGGCCCTGTAGCCGTGTCTTTACTCAGGAGCATCTCGCTGACCCGAGATCAGGTGAAATGTAGAATATAACAGAAGGGATGGTGTGGAAAGCAGGGGGCATTGTCTGTATGAATCATCAGGATCGTTTGTATGCTGCTCAGGGTGCTGTCATTTTCAGGTTGCTGTGCTTGTAGGCATTGATTTTGAGTCACAGTAGAGGTTGTGAGGTTTTTTTTATGGAGGGAGGGGTCTGAGAGTGCTATGAGGAAATTCGCCAGCACCAGGTGACCAAGCGACTCCTCTCTGCAGCTGACGTTGCTGTGACGTTCTGAGAACATTGTGTCTCTATCTGGTTCTTTCTATGCATAGTGAGGGCTGCTGGGGGTGGTTTAGCAGTCTGTGGGGAAACAGAAATCTTATGCTGAATTATCACCTGTGGCCAGCATGTGACTGACCTCCTTACAGTAACCCAGTGGTGCAGTGGTGGCTGGTGTGTGTGTGTGTGTGTGTGTATCTGTCTGTGTTTGTGAGAGTGTGTGTATGTGATAGTGTATAGGTGTGTATGTGTGTAAGCTGTGGCAGGAAGCTTTGCGGTTCTCTTTGTTTTGGAGGAGTCAGACAGGTGACCTTTGCCCTGTGTGACCAGAGCCACACCGTGTGTGTGTGTGTCTCAGTGGAGCGTGGCTGCATCATGGCAGTGGCGGTCCCATAGGCTCAGGAATAGAGTTAAGCTGATTGGTGGGCAGGTGGTGCTTCCTGTGGATTTGGCCCTGGATTTTTTACGTAAGACCCCGGCTGAAGCTGTGAGTCAGGCGCATTGTTCCACTGCCTCTGACTCAGCAGCAGCATCCTGCTCTCACACACAGAGCCTTCCTCAGCTTCACTGCACCTCCAGCAGACCCAAACCCTCACCTCCCCACCCCCCCCTGCAGTGCAGCTCCTGTGGGAACAGAGATCACTTACAGCTCGCCAGAGGAGATGTGCTCCAAGCTGTCATATAAACACACCTGATTTGCTGCAGTGAATATCTGGCCTGTTTAGGTGTGTGTGTGTGTGTTTTGTGTGTGTGTGTGTGTGTGTGTGTGTGTGTGTGTGTGTGTGTGTGTGTGTGTGTGTGTGTGTGTAATTTACTGTGGTGAACATCTGACTTCCTGCAGCTTTGCTCTACAGGCAGTGAGTCACCTGTGTTCTGAGCCAGACAGGGGGTCACCTGCAGTAGGCAGTGAGTGGAGGTGCTGTGGTCTCATAGTGTGAGTCAGGGTAAAACTGAGGGAATATTCTCACAATGACCAGTTCTGCGTGCTTAGGAGGCCGTGAGACACAGAGAGAAGGTAACCGCTTCCTGTTACATACCACAATGACAACGCAGGGACATATTGTACTAAAGCAATCACTGATATGAATCACTCTGCTTTACTGAAACCTATGAGACCTAACCAACATAAATCTCAATCAATAATTCAAACAGCAGAGAGTTTAGAATCTTTCTTTCAGCATCCCAGCAGGACAACATGGTAGTGGAGGGTTTTAACCATTTAACTTCAAGATTCAAGATTATGAGGTTATCTGTGAGATTGTGAACATTTACAATTTTACAGAATGAGGCCAAGTTTAATGTAGTAAATGTAATGACATACTCAGTCGAAAGATCAGTGAGTATAGGAAGTGCGTGTCCCTCTATGACATCATCAGTTCTCTAACATTCTAAATTCCCTGAAGTGCAGGGGCTTTTTGTCATTGCTGTTCAGGTGCTGTGTGAGCATTTACCTGTTAATCTGGTTAACAGACCCTTCCATTTTTAACGTGGATTTAAGTGCATTAACTTAGGGGCTCAGCCTTTGACCTTTTTCGAGTGGGGTCAGCCAGGGTCAGGTTTAAGGTCACGTCAGGGGTAAAAGGAGAAGGCTGTACTTTTGTGGTGGTTGTTTGGGTTCAGCAGGGTTACTTTGACTCATCAGAGACACCCTGGACTGTAGGAGAGGCGTGTCCCATTCCCTGACCACTCTGTTACTGTGGGATATAGACCTGACCAACTGCCAAGTGACTATTAGTCTCTGTGTAGAATTCAGAAAGACTGTTTTCATACCCTGTTCACCCTACCTGTAGGAAGCCTGCTGTGTGTGCATGTGTGTGTGTGTGTGTGTGTGTGTGTGTGTGTGTGCGCGTGTGTATGTGTGTGTGCGTGTGTGTGTGTGTGTGTGTGTGTGTGTGTGTGTGTGTGTCTGTGAGTTCTTAGGTGTCATCGGCTGATGGAAAGGCTGGGATCGAACCCGGGCTTTATGCACTTGCTTTAGTGACTGAGCCACTCAGGAACCCCCAGGTGTGAGTCTTACCTGCCTGAGCTCTGGCATGAATAATACAGACAGACGTGCAATATACATATATATCAAAGCTGAAGTGCTAACAAAAGGGTTCTTGCCAGTGATGCTTTTTGAAGTCATTTTTGATGTGAAAACATATTGTTTAATTAACACGTCGTCTGATTAATTTCTCCAGTCTGTTCCCAGATCTGAGCAGTTTATTTCTGAGATCTAATGGATACAGTGATGCATTCGCGGAATCCTAAACTTAAGGCCATTGCTGTTATCGATTGCTGTGTTTTATGTTTTATTAAAGCTGACCAGATTTAGCCAGCATTAATCTCAATCAATAGCTCTCAGTGCAGACAGCTCTCAGGGGCTCTTAGCCTGTGTGTCACAGAGCTTTCATCTGAGGCCTGTCCTGTCTGTTTCTCTCACAATAGCTAGCTAACATTTATTATGATGAATGAGTTTCGCAGCAGACACTTATATCCCAGGTAATTTACATCAACATTTTTACAGGTTGCTCAGTGAAACAGAATGATATTTACTGACCCAGTTCAGGTGCCAGGCCAATACCGTGCTGAGGTAAATGGCAATGCCCCACAGGGAAATATGGAACGTACATTTTAATTTGTTTTAAGCTGAAAACAACTGGATGGTTTTTTGCCACCTCCCTTCTCTTTGAAATTGTTTATGCTTCACTGCGATTATGAATATTTATGTTTTTACATCAGAACAAGGGATGTTTAAATCAGCCATGAAGCTGCCATGTGCCCTGGGAGGAAGTGCGTGTCCGACCTCTATGACATCAGTTCTTTAACATTCTAAATTTTAAATTCTCTAAAGTTCAGGTGCTTTTTGTCACTGTTGTTCAGCTGTGTGAGCATTTACCTGTTAATCTGGTTAAGAGACCCTTCCATTTTTAACGTGGATTTAAGTGCATTAACTCAGGGGCTGAGCCTTTAACCTTTTTTGCGTGGGGTCGGCTGGGGTCAGGTTTATGGTCTCGTCAGGGGTCAGAGATGAGGGGCCATGCTTTCGTGTCTCCCTGCACAGCTTCAGGTGGTTGTTTGGGTTCAGCCCTGAAACCGGGGTTACTGAGAGGTTAATGGATTGCTTTCAAATCCTGTTTTCTCATGATGAGGTATTCGAATATCCTCCTGCTTCTTTGATTATACCCATGATAGCAGTTTTCCCAACCCCTTCCTTTAACGTTTGTACCGCTCACTTCCTTCAGTGCTTTCGGTTACTTTTCTTGTTTTCTAAATCATGGTGGGAAGTAGTTTCTCCTGGGCTTTGAATCTCTGAAGCTAAGCTTTCATGTTTGTTTTTGAAAGATATTTTGAGATACTTAGCCAGTTACTTCACTGGTCAACGTGGTGGCCAATGTGAATATGCTTTCAGATTGGATGAATTGGAATTTTTTGAATGGATATTGAATAGGATTTTTTTTCAATCAGATAACTTGTTCAAATTCAGGTGTAATTACTGATGTAAAACTGCAGTAGCATTGATCAAAACCCTCTATGAATTTGTCTGTTATGGAAGACGTTTACGACAGGTGATGTGTAAATATAATAAATTAATAAGCCTCAACAGATCTAGTAAATGTATATCTATGTGCTGCACCTACCTGCACCAGGGTAACACAGGAGGGCGGTGTAGTGTGACAAACCCAGTTTGATCCAGAAGTTTTATTTTTAGCCTGGAGTGTTTCTATGTGGAGAGACACCAGGTGAGCAAAGGTCTTTCACACAAATCCGTATGTTTCTGTCACGTGTTGTAGATATTCATATCACATCTCCATACACCATAAATCATGACTAGCCAGTAATATCTGAAAGAGCATTGTGCCCCATTGGAGATTGTTGTGCCATGTATGTAAACATCAGGCTTTTGCTGGCATCATTTTGTTTATTATTTATTTTTATAAATGCAGTGTGTGAAAGCAGGTGTGAGTGTTTTTACTCCTCGTGCTAACAGCACGTCTGGTGTGAGGGACTCTGCTCCTTTCCTCTCCAGCTGACAGAGATAATGGGGGAGTCAGGCTGCGTGAGTCCTGCGTGAGTCCTGCGTGAGTGGTGGGTGGAGCTGTTGGTCTTATCAGCTTACTAATTTGTAAGAATTAGCAAAGTCACTGACCGAATGCATGCAGTGGCTCCACCTGTTTTTGCATTCTTGAGGTTTTCCTGACTTCATGTCCACACACTAAACACGCCCACGCGCTCACGCGCCTGCATGTCCACACACTAAACACACCCACGCGGTTTACACGCCTGCATGTCCACACACTAAACACACCCACGCGGTTTACACGCCTGCAGGTCCACTGCGTGTGCTGACAGGTGCACTCAGGTTCACTGCTTTATGTCATAGCAAATGTGTCTCTCTCATAAAAGGTAAAGTAAAAGTTATGATGTCATCAGAGAGAAGTGGAAAGGAGACATGAGTCTCGGGGGGGCTACTCTAACAAGAGCTAGCCAGAACTCTAACGAGAAACACTGAGGATAATGAGACATCAGAGCAGGGTTTACACTGAGACAGGACAGAGACTTCAGAGCAGGGTTTACACTGAGACAGGACAGAGGCATCAGAGCAGGATTTACACTGAGACAGGACAGAGGCATCAGAGCAGGGTTTACACTGAGACAAGACAGAGGCATCAGAGCAGGGTTTACACTGAGACAGGAGAGAGACTTCAGAGCAGGGTTTACACTGAGACAGGACAGAGGCATCAGAGCAGGGTTTACACAGAGGCAGGAGAGAGGCATCAGAGCAGGGTTTTCATTGCTTATGATGGGAGGTGTCCCTACTGGTTGGGATGGTGGAACACACATTCACTCACTGTGTATAACAGCTGTTCAGCATTCCTACAGCTATGGACCCACTACAGTGTATAACTGCATAAACTTGGCAATATACTAATATCAGAGTCGTGTTAATGTGAGATCAGAATGACTCACTTTTTCTGCTAGAGTCACAGGAGGCTGCTTTTGTAATTGAGTGTTTTGTTTGAGAGGGGCTGTCTTGAGTTTTCTATTGTTTGTCAGTGTTCAGGGAAGGGAGATTCATGTTAGTGATTCACTGCAGTGGGTGAATACAGGCCTGCTGGTGCAGTCAGCAGGAACCAGCCGAGCTCTCTGTGCTAATGCCAGCCTTCCACTGCTCTCTGAAGTAAATACAACAACCAAAAACACACAAATGAGCTGAGAGAGAGAGAAGGAAAAAAAGGGAGGGAGAGAGGGTGAGAGAAAAGGAGAAGTAAAATGTGTGAAAGAGAAGAATAAAGAGGGACAGAGGTGTGAGAGGGAGAGAGATAGAGGGAGAAAAGACAGACAGAAGGAGAACAAGGGGTAGAGAAGGAGAGAAAGGGAGAACAGACATGCGGAGAAAGAGGGACAGAGGGAGACAGGGGGATAGAGAGGAAGAGAGAGGAGTGAATATTTATGCAAGAGTGGCAGGTGCTTCTGGCTGTAGGTGTTCTATTGAAAGCAGAACCGTGTGTATGTGTGTGTGTGTGACTGGCAGGATTACTGCTCAGGAATCTGCCTGTGTCACATGGGTGCAGCCGCGGGGGGTGTGGGGGGGGGAGTGCGGGAGGGGAGAGAGGCAGCGAGCAGGCAGCACGCTCCACACTGCCTGCCGAGTTTGGGAAGACGAGCTCTCTCTGTCCTCGCTCTGCGACAGGAGCCTAGCGGGGCTGCTGGAATATAACAGGATCAAAGAGAAGCCATCTCTACCTGCACACACCTGACTGCACACACTGCCACCTGCCCACACACTCCGACACACTACCAGCACAAGCACAGCGCGAGCCAATGGTCATGGTGAAGGAGAAAGGTAACACTGTGTGTGTGTGTGTGTCTGTGTGTTTATGTGTGTAAGCGTCTGAGAATGTGAGAGAGAGTGTGTGTGCTAGAATGTGTATACACTGTCTGCGTATCTGTATGTATGTGTCTGTGCATGCGTGTGTGTTTATGTGCATATGTGTGTGCGCATAGTGTGTGTGTGTGTGTGTGTGTGTGTGTGTCTGGGTGTGTGTTTATGTATGTGAGAGCATCTGTGTGTGACAGAGTGTGTGTGTTAGAATGTATGTACATACATCTGAGTGTTTGTGTGTGTGTGTGTGTGTATGTGTGTTGGTGTCTTTGTGTTGCTTTCTGTATATGTGTACAGTATATGTGTATATGAATGTGTTTGAACTTGCGTGTGTCTGTGTGTGTGTGTGTGTGTGTGTGTGTGTGTGTGTGTATGTGTCATTGTGTGTGTGTATGTGCACGTGTGGTTGACGAGAAAGGTAGTGTGTGTGCGCGTGTGCATGCGTGTGTAGAGCAGGTCATAGACTAGACAGGGTGAGTGACCCTTAGGTCACTGATACTGAAGGAGACACAACGGTCTGTGTTCAGTACTGGGGTGTATGTACTGCATAATGTGAGAGCTTAATTTATATGTGCTGATGAAATGCTGCATTCAGTAGCTGCAGCGAAGCGATGGAGAGAGAGAGGAATGGGCAGAGTGTGAGGTGGAGGGGTAGAGGGGTAGAGGCAGACTCCGGGTGGAATGTTCTGGGCCGTTGGCTCCAGAGGGCCTGGCTGCAAC
>CM032875.1:48796719-48821719 GCA_019176425.1 Megalops atlanticus | reverse complement strand
GTGGTGCACCTGAACTGAGATCAGCATTTCAGCCTGTTTGAGGCCTCTGAGCTGTGGTGTACCTGACCTGAGATCAGCATTTCAGCCTGTTTGAGGGCTTTGATAGGGTTTTATTGCGTTTGTGTTTAAGGTCCTTGGTTTTTATTTAATAGACTGCTGAAGCGGGAAGCATCAGATCTATAATGACAAGCGCACTGAAGCGTTTCCAACGATTACTGCAATCAGGGTGCTAGTGGGAACGCTAATGGCGCTGTCATGGGAATTGCATTAGGGTGAAGTACGCTTTAGTCCTTTACCTTAAAAAATTGCAGTTGGTTTGCTTGATATTGCTTTTTGTCTGTGACTGAAGCTGTGTACCTGTGATCTGTATGTCTCTGTGTCTGTGACTATATGAGCCTGTATGTCTGTGACTCTGTGTGTCTGTGACTCTGTGCCTCTGAGACTCTTTGTATCTGTGACTCTGTGATTTTGAGGCTCTGTGTGTCTGTGAGTCTGTATGTCTGTGACTCTGTGAGTCTGTATGTCTGTGACTTTGTGAGCCTGTGTGTCTGTGGCTCTATATGTCTGTGACTGTGTGTCTGTGACACTGTGAGGCTGTGACTCTGTATGCCTGTGACTCAGCGAGTTTGTGAGTCTGTATGTGTGTGACTCTGACTCTGTGACTCTGTGAGTCTGTGTGTCTGTGACTCTGTGAGTCTCTGATCAGACAGTCTCTCGGGTAAGAGGCAGAGTGGTTGAGGCACTGTGGGTATAAACTCTGGAACTTTCTGTACTTGCACGTCACCCTGTGAACAGCTGCCTGTGAGCGCCTGGAACACCTGCATCTTCTTTGAGTCTTTTATGGCAAAAGTGCAAAGCAGTGCTCTGCCTGTGTTCATATTTATAGCCCACAGAGTCATTTCATAGGTTACAGTGGACTTTGAGTGTCAATGAACGAGCAGAGGCCACCGTAGTGCAACCTTTGCCTGTGTTGAACGAATGTGACTCTCCTATCTTGACATGAGCTAATACTGAGGCTCACCTAATCCTGTGTAAGTCCAGGTGCTTTACAGTGGCTGCAGTGTGTGGGTGTGTTATATGACCGCTTTGCAGAGTATACAGCATGGATTATTCCTGTGTGTATGAAAGCATTTAGATGCAGTTATTTTGGGGTGCTGGGATCCAGCTGGACTGGGGGGTAATGGGGGCGGGTCTGTGATTCCTGATTGGAGCTTCTCTGTGGAACTCTGTGTACGTGTGTGTGTGTGCGTGTGTGTGCGTGTGTGCATGCGTGTGTGTGTGTTTCTTTGTAGTGAATGGGTGGGTGTGTTTTGCCCTGAGTCAGAGGGCTACAGTGCATTTGAGCCCGGACAGACCCTGATTTTGAAGTGCACCCAGCCCCCCTGTGCTCTGTTAGTGAGGGGAGACAGACCCCATCCCCACTGGCCCAGGATTGCCTGGCTTTCTCTGTTTCCTGGAATAGCGCATCTTTATCACACCTCTGTATGGAATAGCACATCTCCCACTGCTGTTATCTCTCTGCTTTACAGCTCATACTGGCTGGGGGTGGCTTGGGGTGGGGAGAGGGGGTCTAGCAAGAGGTCATTTCTCTTTTTTTGAAAGACTGCGCCTAAAGTCTTTGGACACTGAGTTGCTGTCAGGCTCATATTTGGGTGGATAAATGTGAGCAGGGTGGGGATGGTCATAGCAGCAGGTTGTCAGGTGTGTGTCTCCAGTGATGCTGTGTGCTCAGTTAGTCATGTCATCGTATGTACGGGAGGTACCTGTGTTAGGGGTGTGACTGCCTGTTCCACTGACAGGGGGGAACAGGTGGGAGGGGTATAAACGTTGTTATAATTTTTGTTTTATGCTCCCTCGCAGTTCTGACAAACTTGAGAAGCTCTTGCAGAAATAGAGTTTGTGGCTCGATGTGTCAGTAGTTTTGTTTGTGTCAGCTGCTTCTGAAGGTGTGATAACACAGTCAGGTCCACCTCTTCCTTTTTCTCAATCACTGTTTTACAGCACTGTGATTGGAGGGCAGCTCACCTCCAGACTCAGAGGGTTAACCCTTTCAGCTCCATTACTGGACCAGGCTGACAGGGGGTGGATTGACATCAGGTTCTCTGTTGCTTGCCTCTCACCCTTTTTAGGGTGAACAGTAATAGGGGCTCCATCTGGCATTCTGATCTCCAGCTCCCTTCTTTCACTCCTAGTACATGGGACACCCCTTCCCCAACCATGGGCCTGTGGTGATGATGTGAATGCCGATATGATAATGCATTTACTCAGGTCAGCGATTTTGCTGTAAAACCGACTGTAGGCAGTATCTCTGTAGCAAGGGACTTGTGGACAGTCATCACCCTTGTAAACTGTATGGAGGGGAGGCAGTGGGGGAGGCAGTTATGAAAAAACCCTTCCCAGCTGCTGCCTGTATTTGCCCGTCCATGACTGACCAGAGGAACAGGAAGTTCTCAGATCTCCCCGGATACAGGCGCCTGGATGCAGCACAAAGCCACGCCCCCAGCAAGCGTGTGAACAACGCACCTCTGAGCCCACAGCTGATTGGCTCCTTCGATGGGGGTAGTTGCCATGGCAACTGACGTTGCCGTTTTGGGAAAATGAGCGGTTTCTGTTTTGGGGGTCTGGACGCACTCCCGGAGCACGCTGAGCCGGAGGCGGGCGGTCTCACAGGGAGTTTGGCTGTGCCGTTCGCTCGGTGACGCGGCTTCTCGTTGCCAAAACTCGTCACGGCCAGAGAGGACTGCCCGGCCAGGCTGGCACCAGGGGCACCGGCCCGATGCTGAAATATACTCTCCAACCGCAGAGCGTGTGTCTGCCTGCAGAGTGCAGAGAGGAGAGAGGAGCAGAGGGGAGGAGCACGCAGGAGTCACCACAGGCTGGGACTGCTCCCACAAACCCGGGGAGGGGTCCAGGTCCAGGGATGTTCATAAACCGCCCCGCCACAGCCCCTCCCACTCTCAGAAACATGGTTAGGGGCACAGGGCAGGGACTACTTTCCATGGGCTGCTTACCTGACTGATGAGCACTTCACTGTGTTTTTCTATGAGATCCCTGCCAGCAGGAAGTGCATTTACATCCTGCATTAATGCTGCTGAGTGCTGCCACTGCAGCAGAAGAGGCTAAACGGCCTAACTGCCATGCATGCTCTCAGGTACGCCGACAGTTGCAGGTTCGAACGGTGGCATTCAACAGATCAGCGTGACCTTGAGGTGACGTCACAAGGCCTGTGTGTGTCTCCCTCTCTCTCTCTCTCTCTCTCAGCTGAAAGGGAGGGCTGCAGCAGCACTGAAGGCATGTGTGCAGAGCTCACAATGCGACAGTAAATGCTCCTTATCTCCCGCTGGGGTCTGGTGTCTCCCGCTGGGGTCTGGTGTCTCCCGCTGGGGTCTGGTGTGCCTCCCTGTGTTCTGGTGTGTGTGCAGTGCCTGGAAGTATCCGGCACTTCACCACGCTGAAGAGGCTTTGTTCCTCAACAGGTTCCTTTGCTGCATTACACCCACCTGCACTGTCCTACACAGTGTTTGGTAAACAGCAGAGAAACACATGAACAACGTCTACAGAATTTAGCAACCAGCATAAGGAGACGATGTTCACTTGTCATGAGACCCTGTGTGTGTGCATGTGTATTGGAGTGTAATAACATGTGTGTGTGTGTGTGTATTCCAGTGTAATAACGCTTGTGTATGTGTGTGTTCTCTTGCAGTGGCCCATGCTCAGGACACGCCCCACCCCTCAGAGAAGCCGGTGATCCACTGCTGTAAGTGCGGGGAGCCATGCAAGGGCGAGGTGCTGCGGGTGCAGTCCAGACACTTCCACATCAAGTGCTTCACCTGCAAAGGTGAGCGGAGCCCGGCCACGCCCTGACACCTCGCACACCACCGCAACCACACGAGGAGTCTTACACTCCAGGACGAGGAGTCAGGCACCGGAATACAAGGAGTCATGCATGAGTATAAGAGAAGTCATGCTCTGGCATGTGAGGGGTCAGACCCAAGTATTTGAGGAGTCATACTCTAGTAATTGAGGAGTCATGCACAAGTACTAGAGAGTCATACATCAGTCCTGTACCGGCACTGTGAGTGGGTTTTAAGCCACTGCAGTGTATGATGTCACGCTTTTGTTTATTGTGGACTGAAGCTCCAGTATTGTGACACTGTCCCCAGCAGCCACCCTGACACGTCACGACATGACACGACATGTCCATGTGTTTGTGACAAGGCATAATAATGTAGCCTGCTCTCTGAGAGTCACAGCTGTCAGGGAAATATGCAGAGTGTGTGTTATTTCACAGGTCATAGGTCACAACTGATGTAATATTCTGTGCTGTTGAGCAGGAGTGATGTGATCTGAATCAGCTTGAAGAGAAATAAAAACATGGTGAATAGCACAAGTTATTGGTAACTGGTTCTGCAGTTACGATCACATCATTAGTGTGCACCACACATGCAGATGTGTTTGTGTGTGTGTTTATGTTACATGTGATGAATGCATATGTGTGCTGTATTTTACTGTACTCACATGCCTGCTTGGATGTTGCTAGTTTTGTGTATACTGGTGCTGCCAGTGAAGCTCCATTGAGCTGAAAGAGACAGAATCTCCAGAGACAGGGTCTGATTGCTGCCGTTCTCTCAGACAGACAGCACAGACAACCACAGTCCTTCCCAAAGCGTACGCTGAACACGTGCTCTCTGTTATTTACAGGAATGTTATCTGTTAGCTGCGAGAATATTATCGTTTAGTTGCGAAAATGTTATCTTCTAGTTGCGGGAATGCTATCAGTTAGTTGTGAGAATGTTATCTGTGACAGGAAGAGCAGATCACAGATGTGAGGACAGGAAGTGGCCGTTGTCAGGGAGATGAGGGTGAATGCTATTGGTTGCTCCTGGCTGGATGCCATGCTGGGACAGAGAGCTGAAGAACATCCCGTTCCTGGAAGAGGAGCCTGAAGAGGCTCTGGTTGCATAAGGCGGAGAGGTGAGCGCTGTTCTCACTCCCTCCGGGACGGACAGCACTGGGTTTACAGCAGAATTAGTAGCTTAATGGCTGCTCTCGTCTGTTTATTTGTCTGGTGTACATTTAGCAGCTTGAGCCCACAGAGCCACTCCTGTGGGTTACTGTTAGATGGGCTCTCAGATGTACAAGAGGGCAGGTGAAGGAATAAGTCCTCTAATCAAGTCACCAACAGTGGCCTCTTTCCTTCACCCTCTCACCCTCTCCCTGTCTCACTCCCTCTCTTCTCTATCTCTCTCCATCTCTTTCTCCCTCTCTTTCCCTCCCTCCCCATCTCCCTCTCTCTCTCTATCTTTCTCTCTCTCTCTCTCTCTCTCTCCCTCATTAGTCAGGTTGCTGCTATATCTGTCGCTGATAAAGATCTGTAAAGACTGAAATAGTTCTGTCTCCCGTCGGGCTGGGAGTGGGGAGGCAGGGTGTGAGTCAGTGTTACGCCAGGAATCTCAGCCATTCAGCAGCTGTGGATTCAAGCTCACAAGTGCCGGCGCATCCTGTGAGGTCAGAGGTCAGAGGACAGAAGGGAGCATCTCTCCTGCCACGCTGGAGGGTGGCATCTGGTGACATCACTGCCTGACATCACCATCGTCCCCCTACACGCACCATCTCTAGGCTCTTCAGACGTGACTCCACACCTGGCTTTCTCTCTCTCTGACTTACGTGATCCTTATCAGGACCCATTTTGGACTTTGACTCTTCTCAGCTGGAACCAGACTTTGAAACTGGTTGTAAATTTAACTGTTGTTTTCCAGTGACCTTGGGGGTATGAAAAGTGCATTTTGACGCCTGTGCAGTAACACAGAATCCACAAATCACTGCCCTGCATACACACCTGTAACTCCATGTGATTTCCTAATCAAGTAATAATTGTTCCACATTCGGGAGTAGCTGTTTTGAGCATGCACTGATTTCCCTTTTGGTGCATCTGGGTGGTTTCTCTCAGAGAGTTTGATTTATTCCCTCGAAACATGCGCAGTCTCTGGGACTGGGAGTAGGTTATTCTCTCCTTATGACAGCCGGGGATTGTAGTCAGCTAATCCCTGTCACCCCAAGGCTTTTGTGTTTGAAGTAAATGATACTGTTTGATCTCTTAAATGAACAGCCAGCAAAAAAAAACTCTCCCAAATCCCAAACATTCAAGTATCCCAAATATACAGATGAAGCCTGCAGTGTGCGCGCTGCTGGCGTGAGATGCCGGTAATAAGGGGGCATTCACAACTGTGTTTTAATTTCACATCTGTCAGACACAGCTTTGAACGCTATTTCTGCGTCTCCAGAGGAGCTTTTCCTCTGATACGGTCAGTTATAAAAAGACAGTCCTTCATAACAGAATTCCTCCCCAGTGAACACACTGTACCATTTTGATTGTTTTTGGAGTGGCGTGAGGTTTAAATTGCTCCGGCTCATTTAATCTCTTTTATAGCGAGGGTAAGTGCTGAATAGAAGGAAACTTCACCACAATGGTGAGACCTTCGTAAACAGTGTTTTGCTTATCGGCAGGAAGTGGAGGCAAGGTGACTTCCTGTGAGGTCAGCCCTTTGCAGAGATTAGGGTGAAAAACAAAATAAAACAAGCTGTCAGTGGAATGTCCTTAGATTTGGGTCTCCGGGCCGATCTGTGGTGGGCGGGGCTGCGTCTCTGAGTGGCTGAGATACGTTCCCAGGGAGCGCTGTCGCATGATGTCACTGCAGTCCCTCTGTCCGCCCGTCTGTCTGTCCATCTGTGTGCCTGTCCCCTGTGTGTCTCAGCTCTCAGGAGAAGTGCAGCCTGTTTAGGCCCAGACACAGGCTCCTCTGCAGTTCTTAGCATGAGACAGCAGGGGTTGCTGTGCCAGTCCTCATTGTTGTGACACTGCTCGTGGGTGTTTGCGGGTGATTGCGGGTGTGTTTGCTGGTGTTTGTGGTTGTGTTTTTGGCTGTTTCTGGTTGTAGGTGTTTGTCACTGTGTTTGCGGGTGTTTTTGCTCGTGGGTGTTTGTGGCTGTTTGTGGCTGTGTTTGTGGGTGTTTCTGGTTGTTGGTGTTTCTGCTCGTGAGTGTTTATGGTTATGTTTTTGGGTATGTTTGCAGGTTTTTGTACCTGTGTTTTCAGGTGTTTCTGCTTGTGGGTGTTTGTGACTGTGTTTATGGGTGTTTCTGGTCGTGGGTGATTGTGGCTGTGTTTCCGGATGTGTCTGCTCAAGGGTGTTTGTAGCGGTGTTTGTGACTGTTTGCGGGTGTGTTTGGGATGTTTTTGGGTGTTTGTGGCTGTGTTTGCAGGTGTGTTTTGCGGGTGTTTCTCCTCGTGGGTGTGCGCGGTGGATTGTTTGAGGCGTCGTTGTTGTGTGCGTGACCCGCCTGCAGCTCTGCCAGGTGGAGCTCTGTGTCTGTGTCCCGGCGCCGGCAGCATTAGCTGTGCTCCGTGGGTGAGATCGGCAGTGAGGGCGTGTGGCTATGCCAGGAGCGAGGATTAGTACACTGGCATCAGAGACCTGCCGACTGTCTGCTCCGGGACACCTGGTCACCTCAGGAGCACAGGTTTGACATCACTTTTTAATACAGGCTGAGTCATTTAGACCTGTACACGTCCTGCCTTTGTGCTCACTTTCATATAGCAAAATCTGAGCTACACTGAGCATTGACTGAGTAAGATCTGAGCAATACCGAGCATTGCATTAAAGAGTCTTTGCCTGAGGAAGTCATTTCTAATGTGACCGTGAATTTTTTTTTTTTTTAATTTTGGCCCTATACATTTACTGTGGCAGGAAATAGCTTGTTCAGTGGATCTTGTAAATGAATACTTCAGTCAAATGTTACCACAGCCTAGGAGAAATTATTGACTGCCTTAAATTCCTCCTTTTGAAACATCACCATAACACATGAAACTACTCTTGTTGTCCTTCACAGCACTTTTTTAGACTGTCTGTATGTTTTTTAGTATGTTTTCCATGATGTGGTGCTGCCCTGGGTAGATGGCAGCTGTCAAGCTGTGGCAGGATAGGGTGGGGTGGTGTAACATTTGTTTTGGGCTGGGAGTGGGGGGTTGGGTTGCTGAATGAAGTTTTGAAAGTCTTTTCGGCTGACATCAGCGTCCTCTGCAGAAATAGCCAGGTAGGTGAACTGCAGCTGCTGCCGTTCCAGACCCCCCATCCACACGACCCTCACCACAGCATGTGCTCCTGACAGGGGGGGACACACGGCCCTCTCCACACCCCCCCGGGGTCGTTTGTAGATCCTCCCTGAATTCCTCTTTACACACACTGCGTCAGTGATACAGCCTTTCCCCAGTTCGGGTGGCTCTGTCTCTATACCCTTGTTATTGCTTTATATTTTTATGGAAATATATTCTTATATGATGTATAGATATTTTAAGGACCGTTTTGGCCCAGATGTGGGGTCTGTGTTCTCTGGTGAAGCTTGACTGTGAATCTGCCATAGGAACGTCTCCCATTCTGAAGTTTTCCTCCATATGAGTTATGTCACAGCCTTTTTCCACATGAATGGAGCTGTTTTGTTCCTGCGCCCACAGAGAGTCTCCCAGGAAGGGAAATCCACAGGGCTCAGGGTCACCCTTAAGTCCCTCTGAGACAGAGAGCAGGAAACAAGGGGCAGGAAAGGGAGAGGGGGAGAGATCTGACGCTCCCTCACCGCTGAAAATCGCTGCAGTGTGGAGCTGTGGACAGCTGTGGAGTCACGTTAGGGCCACCCCACCCCCCAAAATCGCCATCTCACCCCTTTTCCCCTTGCCCCACCCCCACCCATTCAAGCAGAAACGTCAAGACTGTCTTTGGACAGCTGTCTGTACTCATGGTCTTCCACAGAGCAGTGGTCTGTAACCCACACTTTCCCCTGACTGCATGTGTGAGTTAGTGGGCCAATAAACAGGTCTGTAGGCAACAGCTTCACCGCGGTTTTGTTTTTAATATCAGACTGCAGGCATATTCAGTCTGACCGATGAGAGGGAGAGAGGGTTTCATAAACAGGCTGTTATTGTTCTGTTCTCTCTTTCCGAAAACCGTTACCCCGAGAGGCCCCAGATTCCGGTAAGAAAACTTTTAACTGGTGATGTTAATTTGTGAGTAACGTTAACTGCTGACAAGAATGCATGAGACCGGTCTGCAGGATGTTGCTTTTAAGAGATGCTTTGTGATCCATCCAAGCCTTAATGGAGTCACTCCCACTGCTTCCCTCAGACTGTAACAGAGTTATCACATCTACTACATGAACCTGTAGTGAGAGCCTGGGTCTGGTATACCCTGTATTATCTTTGGATACATGTTGGAGATGCCAGGTGGTGGGCAGGTTTAACCTCATTGAGTCTACAGGGGAAATGTGGTAAACCCAGTGAACAGGGTTTTACTGCACTTCACTGTGAGGAGATGAGATTATGGGGAAGTTGTGGATTATTTATGGAGTGATTCAGAGCTTGTGAGGCTGCAGGACTCACCCATTCACATCTCTGAAAAGTCACTCATTCACAAAGTCTTTTAGGCAAAGCAAGCCTAGAAATATGGCACTTAGAGGGAAAGTAGGAAACTGCTTATATCTCGATGAAAAGCAACAAGTGAGATGTGATATTAGAATTACAATGTTAAGATATTAGAATAGCTGGGTTTGGATTCTTATGGCAGACAAATGAGAGAAACCCTCCTCTATCTGCATTACAAGCCTTTTGGTCAACCTCTTATCAGGTGTGTTTACTCTCATCCAGAACCTTTTACAGTGGAAACTTTAATTAAATTAGACTATTATGGCACATTAGAACATCAAAAACAACCACATCAGCTACGCTCAGTTCTGGAAAATTCCAGGAACACATTAGAATGAAAGTGGCAGTATATTACAGTACTGCAGTAACCATAGAGACTTATAAAGTGCTGTACAATCATGAAAACCTCGGTCACCTAAGGATAAAATCCAGGATGTGTGAAACAGTGCTGCACTAAGTGCTACAGAGGGGAGACCTATGAGCAAACTGCTATAAGCTACTGCGTGATCAGTGAAATAGTGCTACTGAAGGGGAGAATTTGGCTTGGGGATACCAAGTTGCAGTCGCAAGAGGCTGGTGTTCACATAGAGCCAGTTTAATGCTTTGTCTCAGTATATGAGAGGAAATACAGGCTTTTAAAATTGTGATGAATGAGAGATTACAGTGAGTCCACTGTCTGATCAGGCATTCCCATTGTGCAGTGTTGTCAGCTTAGTCTAGTGTCCCTACCCAGAGCTGCTTCTATGGTTTACACTTCATCAGTGTGTGCAGCCAAATGCTTACTGGGCCACCTCAGGTCACACACCTTTCCCAAGGACACAGCGGTCTTCGGGATTTAAACCAGCAACACTCTGTTTACAGACTCAGCTCTTCATCTGCTGTGCCACATTGATGTGAAAGCGATCCGGGTGCCTTTTGGGGGATATGTCATGTGACCGCATCTTAAAGCGCAGATGCGTGAGGATGTGATGCACAGAGCAGTGACAGGAGACCAGGCTTGGGGACAGACACGGCTGTTACGTAACTTGGTTCGGAGACGCCAGTTCCCCCGCTAATTAATTGCCGTGTTTGACGCTCATATGACTTTCCTGAATGCCGGTGATGGGAGGGGGTGCAGTTGGGGGTGGCAGGGCTTTGAGGTGCGGGGTCGAGCGGAACGATGTCGTATCTCAGCTAAACGAGGCTGACATTTCCAGCTCTCACCCCTGTACTTCCCAACCTTTAGCGAGGGTTATGAAAATACCACACAGACAGAGGGCTGCGTGCTTACGCAAGCTCCTTACCCCCCCCGGCTGGCCCCTGAACACCAGCCTCTCTGGTATTTATGCCTCTCTGTCCTCGATCCTACTGGCTGGCTCCGTGAGCACTTTGGACCAGGGGCCAGGAGCTTATTGGAGGAGTCAGCCCTCTGTAGAAGAAGGAAAATCAGCACTGTTTACTGTTCTGATGTCCGAATCCAAGGCAGTATAACTTCTGTACAGCTGTGTAGAATCTGCACGGTTGGTAAAGAGCATGATGTCCCATTTCAGGATTCAAACCCCTCTTTTTCGAAGCCCAGCCCCCTCATCACTCTGCCGCCTCACTGCTGTCCAGGACAGATGAGGTCGCCATGTTGTTTCTGGGCCTGGACTGGGCCAGAATGGGATGCCCACTGGTTCCGCAGCTGTGTGGGTGACAGTGTCACTTCATAAGGCCTTCATAAGACATGAATAGCACCTTCAGGAGCATGGCGTTACTGCTGGAGGAGGCAGTTGTCGGCAGACGTTTGCTTGTTGACAGCTGACATAGATAGATGTGCGTGATGTTTTCGTGTTTCAGGTTTCACCTTGAAGGTGCTTTAGGAAGGCTTCAGGGGGTGGGCATGTGGACGGAGGGGGTGAGGGGGCGTATTGCATGTGCCTAAACAAGCTGTGAAACACCCGACTCCGGTGGTGAAAGGCCATCCTGTCAGGAGCTGAACTGGGATCAGCAGCAGAGAGATTAATGTCTCTAAGACTCTGCAGTCCCTTCCAGCACAGGGCTGCGCAGAGACCGGAGCCTCTGGAGGAAGTGTAGCTCCAGCTATGAGCAGACAGCCGCTGTTTCCACCCTCACTCCTCTACATTGCTGACATGATGAGGTCTGACCTTGTGAATGTAGCAACAGCAAGCGAAACACAGCACCAGGGGACAGAAAGCATGCAATGTGGAGTGAAGCTGGCAACGTTGTGGTGTGGTTGTGGTATTGTGTTGGTGTGGTTGTGGTATTGTTTTGGTGAGGGTGTGGTGTGGTTGTGGTATTGTTTTGGTGTGGGTGTGGTGTGTTTGTGGTATTGTGTTGGTGTGGTTGTGGTATTGTTTTGGTGTGGTTGTGGTATTGTTTTGGTGTGTTTATGGTGTGTTTGTGGTGTGGTTGTAGTATGATTGTGGGGTCCTTGTAGTGTGGTTGTGGGGTCATGGCATCACTGTGGTGTAGTTGTGGTATTATTTTGGGGTCATTGTGGTGTGGTTGTGGCTTTGTTGTGGTTTGGTTGTGGGGTGGTTGTGGGGTTGTGAGAATGCTGATGTCGCTACAATGTTACAGCAGTGCTATTGGAACCTTATGTAATGACTGAAGTGTATTCAGTGAACACTTCTTTAAACAAAACTAGGAACTCCCAGAGACAAGGACACATTCATTGTCAAAAAATCTCCAGATATGCAGACGCGTGTGTTTGATGTGATCACTCCTGTCTGTGCGGGTGATCCATGCTGCTGTAGCGCTGCAATGAAGGTTGACTCTCGATTCCCTGATGACTGACACATTTGGAACAGCACTGCTTTAGTGACTCTCTCTCCTCTGCTCTTACTCTGAAAGAGTGTCCCTGTTCTAGCCCACTGCTCCAAATACTGTACAGCTGTGCTGATACGCCAGAGTACAGCAGAGTGCAGCAGAGTGCAGCAGTGTGCAGCAGAGTGCAGCAGTGTGCAGCAGAGTGCAGCAGAGTACACCAGTGTGCAGCAGAGTGCAGCAGAGTGCAGCAGTGTGCAGCAGAGTACACCAGTGTGCAGCAGAGTGCAGCAGTGTGCAGCAGAGTGCAGCAGAGTGCAGCAGAGTACACCAGAGTACAGCAGAGTACACCAGTGTACACCAGAGTACAGCAGAGTGCAGCAGAGTGCAGCAGTTTGGTGTCCCAATTTCAGAGGGAAAAAGCAGAGCAGCTCCAGGTCTCTTGGTATTTGGTATTAATGCTGATGTTGTGTGTGAAGTAGAGGCCCTGGGAGAAGGGCCAGGTTTTCCTTTGTCTTTAGCTGTAGCAGGAATCACGCAGATCTCACAAACCCCTGTTCTAAGGCTGTCATAGTGAGAAATATCGCCCTGGTGCTCGGCTCCCAGGAGCTCCATTCCTCTTTGAGTCAGTTCTGCCGTCTGTTTCCAGAGCCCTGGAAGCGGCTCGTTCCTCTCTCCCCTGCAGGGGAACACTGCTGCAGATGCCAAAGCTCAGAGGAGGATCCGCTCTGTGTCTGTGATTTAAAGGACGTCAGAGGCCAAACCAGCCCCATAACCTGCTCTTCCCCCTTCATACAGGAATTCTGCAGGTGTTTGGGTTTCGGCCTGGAACCTGCACTCACTCCTTACCGTTTAGCAATACAGACATGCGGTCATCGCATTCCAGCTCTGAGATGCGTCTCGGGCAGGACCAGCAGTGCAGCTGTGTGACTGTTTCAAAGTGGAATAATGCTTTGTTGGAACGGCTCTGCTGGTGTTGAAATACAGGTTTCTGAGTTCTCTGTCTGTGGTCAGGGGAGGAGGGAGCGCTCATTTTCAGACTCCTGGGGCATGTAGAGGTTTTGTAGAGGTTTTATTTTAATAGAGAGACTCCAGAGATTTTCCAGCATGTTTGTCTACATTCTGTAGTGCACAGCTGCATTGCTCTTACTGTTGTGGTTCTCACCCGTGACCCTGGTGCAGAGGCGGGTTGGGTCAGGTGACCTGCGGCAGAGGTGCTGATTGGTGCTCTCTCTCCTGCAGTGTGTGGCTGTGACCTGGCCCAGGGCGGCTTCTTCATGAAGAACGGGGAGTACCTGTGCACCCTGGACTACCAGCGCATGCACGGCACCCGCTGCAATGGCTGCGGCGACTTCGTGGAGGGCGAGGTCGTCACAGCTCTGGGGAAGACCTACCACCCCGCCTGCTTCGTCTGCACCCTCTGCAAGTGAGAGCAGCAACCTCCACAGAACCACACATTCACAACACTCACTTTGGGGTTCCAACACTCAATTTGGGGATACAGCGCTCAATTCAGGGTTATAATATTCGATTTGGGGTTACAACACTCAATTCAGGGTTCTAACACTCAATTTGGGGTTACAACACTCAGTTTGAGGTTCTAACACTCACTTCAGGGTTCTAACACTCGCTTTGGGGTTCTGACACTCATTTCAGGGTACTAAATCTAAAGTTCAGAGCTCTACAAAACACACTCAATTCAGATTGTAGACTCTCTAACACTCTAATGCTTAACTCAGAGTTCTGTAACGTTACATAAGGAGTTAAAACTTCACCAGATGGACTTGAAAACCCTGCACACACTTGAGTTGTTTTTAAAGCTCAATTCCATTAATTTTGTTGGAGAGTAGTTTCCTGTATTATGGAAAATGACTTTTCCTTGACTTTGTGAAAGTCAGGCAGTCTTACCTGAATGGCTGATGTCTGTAATACAAATTCTTTTTTCTGTTGTTTATGGGTCACTGTCCTTTGATCTTTTCCATGCCCCAATACACATCAGTAAACCTTTCATTTGACCTTGAATAGTGTTTTTTTTTTTCCCTGGGAACACCTTTTTGAGGAAAGCTTCTTTCCCGGTACTAACGGCTCTCTCTTCGGTAGACGCCCGTTTCCCGCCGGCGATCGGGTCACTTTCAACGGGAAGGACTGCCTGTGTCAGCGCTGCGTCCAGCCTCTGTCCCCCTGTCCTAAAGACGTCACCAGCTCCAGCAGTAAGCACACTCTCCGCTTTCTCTGCAGAGTCACACCTGTGCGTTCATCTCATCTGTGCGTTCATCACACCTGTGCGTTCATCACACCTGCATGTTACTTCTTCACACCCCTCTCACCTTGAGACAAGGCATTCTGGGGTCTAAGCTTAAAGGTTTGCTGTGATGTTGTGCCTCACAAAAACACACACATACCTGTGTTTAGCGACATGATATTCAGAGAAATGAAAATGATTACCAAGTAAAAGTCATGTTACCGTGCGTGTTCTAGCCCTCACTGGTCTGAGCTTGATGTTAAGGCCTGCCTGAGGGATGTACAGTATGCACTTTCTCTAATGTGCTTTTACTCTAATGTGCTGCTGATAAGGCCAGGGAAGGAGCAGGGGTCTCAATTCAATTCAATTCAATTTTATTTGTGTAGCGCTTTTTACAACACAAGTTGTCACAAAGCAGCTTTACATTGTTCCCAGGCCTGAGACCCCCTGAGAGCAAGCCTAAGGCAACAGTGGCAGTGGGTCTGTCATGCAGTTTGGCTAAAATGTCTTATAAAACGCATGTCCACTGAAAGCCAAGAGCGCACTGTCTGAAGAATGCAGTCACTCTGTAGGAAAACAGAGACGGCGAGAGGAATGACCTCTTTAAATGAAAACGAGTGTTCACTTCTGGGAGAGCAGAAACTGGCAGGAGCAGCACAGAGACACGGAGTCACAGAGAGCTCTGAGATGTTAATGAATTCTGACTGTTTTCCCGTTACACTACATGTGAGAAAAAGTTCAGTGTGTAATGAAAATTTTAAAACTTCAATAATGACGGCCCCACATTTAACTGCATGCATTTACATGGAAATGAGGAAAATGCTGCAGTGCATTTCCATAAATGTTTTACTGCGACTCGGCTGAAAATTTATGAGAGCGTGAGAACATGAGGGCCCTGTAACGATGAGAACGAGCTCTCCAGCCCGATCACGGCTCGTCATTCTGTAAAATATTACGGGAAAGTTTAATAAAGTATGTTTTTATTGGGTAAATCTTGACCTATAAAAAGCCACAAAGAGTTGAGAGGCCATCATGAATGTGATAATAAGCACATTTCAGAGCTTTACTGTGGTGAGAACTTGCTGGTCATTGTGTGAGTTTTTTGACACTCCTCGCGTTCGGATATTTCAGGGGAGGACACTAAGGAGCGTCACCAGCGCGGTGAATGTCTGAGCGTGATATGATGGTATTTGATGGTGCAAATTTCCCTAAACATGAGCATTGCTATGATGTATCTGATCTGTATCTGAGGACCCCCTGGTCTCTGGGCTGAAGTCATGATGACATCACAGGATTCATGGGTCCTTGGGTAGCTTGTGTTACATTATCTGGTTACACAGCTGCATGTGTACTAGAGTGGATCAGGGTAACAACAGGCTACAACATCAGTGTCCCAGTAGGGTTTGGGTTCCAAGCTTGGTTTGTTCACTGTATGAGTGATGCAGAATGCGTATCCATGAGGATCCCAGTGCAGCATGTTCCTGTCGCTGTGTGACTGAGCTGGTAGGGGCGGGGTCAGCAGGGTCTCTCTCACTGTGGGAACAACACCATTACATCACCTCAGCGTGACACCCATTTCCAATTAGACAAGGGGCTGGCATTCCAGGGCTCTGATTGGTCCGTGAGGCATTACATGTAGAGCTGGCAATTAAAAGGTAATTTTCCGTGGCGTTTGGCGTTTGTTGCCTGCGTGTCGGCAAAGCTGCGGGACCCGTGGCGAAGCGAGCGCAGCTAAGCCCGTCTAATCCGGAGAGAGGGTTCCGTGAGGCCCGCGCTGGGGGAGCACGGGGCCGGGTCACGGGCGAGTGTGTGACAGAGCGGAGCGCTGATTAAGACTGGCACACACAGCTGACTGTGCACACATCAGAGGCAGAACTGTCTGTGTGAGCACGCCATTCTGCACAGCACAGCTACAGCACAGCATAGCTACAGCATAGCTACAGCATAGCGTAGCACAGCTAACTCCAGAGTGCATCTAACACCCCAGAGCAGCCTACTCCTCTGGCAGCACCAAGAGCCGTGCACTGAGAGCAGTTCCCTCTGACCTCAGATCCCACAGCTTCTGCTGGAGGGTAGCACCATGAGCTCATCGCTGCTCACTGCTGCAAATTCACCAAAGCAAAGAGGTTTTCATGCAGTTAGTGCTGCTGATAGGGTATAAAAACAAACACAGATAAGCACACGAGCTCATGTACACACACACACACACACACACACACACACACACACACACACACACACATTCACACGCTCACACACAGATATTCAAGTGCTCCTCACACAAGAGAGACAGAGTTCCACACAAACAAGGTCAACACAGATACAAACAACCCAATCAGCATCAGGTATTTCTGTTGCCATGACAGTGCTGAGCAGATAAGGTGTCACTGACATGATTCAGCATCTTTGTGAAACTGCAGTTATGATTGTGTCATTTCTTTCTTTCACCCTGTCACTCTCTCACTCTGTCACCATGTACTCTCACTCTGTCATTCTGTGTCTCCGGCAGTGTGTTTGGCTCTGTTTCTGGTGGTATCTGACTGTGTTTCTGGCTGTGTTTCACTCTGCACATCCCCATCCATGTCAGTGGCCGTGATGCGCTCTTTACTGCATGTATATAACTAAATAAAGTTTTAGATATATATATATATATATATATATATATATATTACTCCCCCTTTATTCATTCTCTGGGGGGATATAAGAGCTTTGTGAAAAGCTGGAGAGTGTAAATAAAAGATGACAGGATGCATTTGTCTTTAGACCTCAGCATGTGCTCTCTGTCTGCACAGCAGCAACAGGAGAATGTGTTCTGCCTGTGTCTCGGCTGCATCCTGCCTGTGTTTCCCCTGTGTTCTGCCCTGCCTGTGTCTCTGCTGTGTTCTGCCTGTGTCTCTGCTGTGTTCTGCCTGTGTTTCTCCTGTGTTCTGCCTGTGTCTGTTGTGTCCTGCCTGTGTCTCTGCTGTGTTCTGCCTGTGTCTCTGCTGTGTTCTGCCCTGCCTGTGTCTCTGCTGTGTTCTGCCTGTGTCTCTGCTGTGTTCTGCCCTGCCTGTGTTTCTCCTGTGTTCTGCCTGTCTCTGCTGTGTTTCTCCTGCCTGTGTCTCTGTTGTGTCCTGCCTGTGTCTCTGCTGTGTTCTGCCTGTGTTTCTCCTGTGTTCTGCCTGTGTCTGTTGTGTCCTGCCTGTGTCTCTGCTGCATTCTGCCTGTGTCTCTGCTGTGTCCTGCCTGTGTCTCTGCTGCATTCTGCCTGTGTCTCTGCTGCATTCTGCCTGTGTCTCTCCTGTGTCCTGCCTGTGTCTCTGCTGCGTTCTTCCTGTGTCTCTCCTGTGTTCTTTGTCTCTCCTGTGTTCTGCCTGTGTCTCTGCTGCATTCTGCCTGTGTCTCTGCTGCATTCTGCCTGTGTCTCTCCTGTGTCCTGCCTGTGTCTCTGCTGCGTTCTTCCTGTGTCTCTGCTGTGTTCTTGGTCTCTCCTGTGTTCTGCCTGTGTCTCTGCTGCGTTCTGCACGTTCTTCTGCTGTGAATCCAATGTAAATGTCATACATTTATATTTATGGATTACTGAGTTATAGTGTAGTTTCTCCTGGCTATCTGAATATCAGTACACAGCTGTAAGCTCCTGGGAAAGTTGTGGTATTATGGCCTATGCCCCTGTTGTGAAATAGCAACACACAATATGATGTTTGCTTACCAAATTTAACTGAAAGGTACCACTATGACCCAGCAGGATGCAGAGTACCTGCTTTACATGGACCTCTGCTGCCCCCTAGTGTTGAATGGGTGATGGTTGTTTTAATGAAATCTCAAACATTGAATCACACTGTTCACATTGTTTAAAAAAAACAATGTGAAAAAAAAAACAACTGAGAGTTAAAGATCAGTTTCAGTGATCAGAGTTTTTAACGCTGTCTCCAGTGACTGCAAAGATCTGTGTACTCATGTGAAACATCTGGATCTGAAAACGGCAAGGAATGCAAGCCAATATGTCATTCAGGAGCTTGGCAGAATTGTTGTTTACACCATGTAAATATGTGTGTGTGTGTGTGTGTGTGTGTGTGTGTGTGTTTGGTCCTTACGTGTGTGTGGGTATGTATCCTTGTACCTGTGTGTGTGCGTGAGAGAGAGAGTTTGGTGTGTGTGTGCGCATCATGTGTATGTGTCCTTATATGTGTGTTTGTGTGTGTTTCAGACTGCGCGGGCTGTGGCAGAGACATTAAGAATGGCCAGGCCCTGCTGGCATTGGAGAGGCAGTGGCACCTCGGCTGCTTCAAGTGCAAAGTCTGCGGCAAGGTGCTGACTGGGGAGTACATCAGCAAGTGAGTAACAACACACACACACACACACACACACACACACACACACACACACCACACCCACGCACACGCACACACTCTCTCACATACACACACACACATACACACTCTCTCTCTCTCTCTCACACACACACACACACACACACTCTCTCACATACACACACACACACACACACACACACACACATACACACTCTCTCTCACACACACACACACATACACACACACACAGACACGCTGTGGGAAGGTGCTGACTGGGGAGTACATCAGCAATTGAGTAACTATACGCAGTATACTACACACAGTACACACACAATGTACTACACACATACTACACATACATGTGCAGTGTACCACACACATACTATACACACGCATACACATAATTATGCATACACATACACACAGGCATATGCACACACATACAGCATTGAGGACTCTGGGAGGCACTGTACATTCTCTACCATCTGTTTCTCCACTGAAAAAGAGCAGAAAAATACTGTCTCTGTAGATCTTGTTTTCAAACCATTCATTTCTAAAATGTTTGCAGACAGTGTATTCATATTATTCATATTTGGCTGTTTGCCCAGGACTGAGCCATTAGCCGATCGGTTCAGCTGATCTGAATGTTCTCCCTGAACGTTACGCTGTGACTGGCAGAACTGTCTGTGCTTCTGAATCAGCACAACAGGCAATCGAGATGTTTACACTGTCAGCGCTCTGTGTGTGATCGTCACCTGTGATTCTGCCAGTCTAATCATGGATCATTTATCATATGAATTGTACACTTCTCTCTCACTGTTCCTCTCTTTTTCTCTCTTTATGGTTGTGTTTATCTCTCTCCCTCTTTTTTCTCTGCTCCTCTCTCTCTCTCTCCCTCCCTCCCCCTCTCTCCCCTTCTCACCCTCTCTTTCTCTCTCTCTCTCCTTCTCTCTCTCCATCTCAGGGACGGTGCTCCGTACTGTGAGAGAGATTACCAGATCCACTTTGGAGTGCAGTGCGAAGCATGTCACCAGTACATCACAGGGAAGGTTCTGGAGGTAAGCTCACCTGTGCTCCCGCGTTCCACCCACTCCCGTCTGTCAGCAGGTGAGCGGGATTAGGCGGTAATCTCACCTGTCTGTGCCGGTGGGTGGGGTGGGATCAGCAGGAAATCTCACCTGTGTGTGAGGTGACTGGGGCTGGGTGTGTTTTGGGAGGGGAGCAGGGGCCGTGGAGCCGAGACAGTGAGGCGAGGCAGGGAGTTGAAGCAGTGATTCGATACAGTGAACCAAGGGAGAAGGACAGGAGGCGGGAGGTTTGGTGGAAGCTTGTGTCGTTATTAAGCCTGCGGTGACTTTCTGAGGCGATGAGGCGGACACACCACCCCTCTCTCAGCAATGAACAGCCCCCTTTGTGAGAGCTGAGCGCTGCTCTGTTCCCCCCGGGGGGGAGCAGTAGGGAAGGGGGTGTCAGATAGCCCTCTGAGGCCCCGCAACGGCCTGGGATGCCGTGGGAACAGGCGCCACACCCAGCTCAGAGAGGGAACTCCGGTTCGCCGGGCAGGTGGGGAAGGGGAGTGTTTTTGCGCTCGCACCCACCGGTGTAGTCCTGTCTCCCACAGTGCTGTGGGAGGGTGGAGCCTCTGTGGGTGTTGCCTGTGGAACAGGAGAGAGAGCGAGCACGTGAGAACTATTTTTAATTGGCTGTTTACATGCTGCAACCTCGCGGCCCAATCATATGACACGTTCTGTCACCATGGTTACGTAACAGCAGACTGTTACTGGCCTAGCAGCAGACTGGGGTGAGGATAAACTCGCACAACTGTGCACAACAACTGATCTGGGACATGTCCCCAGTGCACTCTGATAGCCTGTAGCCTGTGCCATAGCTGCACACAATAACTGATCTGAGGTCTGTCAGTGAGGCTACTCTATAGCCCTACCACTGCTCATTCTTGCATTTAATTTACTTGCAGAGCAAGGGAGGCAGGTACTGACAGGCCTGAGATCAGTCTGAAAGAGCAGGGTGTGTTCAGAGCTGCAGCAGGTGTACCAGGCTGAGGTACACAGTTCCCCGCTGTGGATCTGGAGTGGAGCGGATCTGTGAGTGGGTGTGGGAGCTGGCTGATCTGCTGCACTGTGCCAGACAGGGCAGGGTGGGGAGCGGGGTGGGGCCAGGCAGGCAGGAGATGGTTTCCACTTCTCTCCTCTGCGGATCACAGGGGAGACAAGCGTTTCACTCACAGACACACACCTGGGCCCTCAGCACTGAACCGTCAACCCCAAACCCCTGCTTTCTGAACACTGAGCTCTGACCCTTGCTTTCTGAACACTGAGCTCCGACGCTTGCTCTCTGAACACTGAGCTCCAGACACTGAGCTCTAACCCCTGCTCTCTGAACACTGACCTTGCGCTCTGAACACTGAGCTCTGACCCTTGCTCTCTGAACACTGAGCTCTGGACACTGAGCTCTGGACACTGAGATCTGAACACTGAGCTCTGAAGACTAAGCTCTGACCGCTGTTATCTGAATACTGAGCTCAGAACACTGAGGTCTGAACCCTGGTCTCTGAACCCTGCTCTCTGAACACTTAAGCTCTCTCACTGACAGCTCTGACCAGGAAGTAGTGGCCCCTCCCAGTTCTCATATAGGGAACCACCCCCCACCCTGCTGCAGTGTGCTGATTGGCTTGGACTAGGGGGTCGAGTCCTGCCCACTCAGGAGGGGAAGAGAGGAGCTTTCTGTAAGAGAGAGAAAGAGAGAGACGGAGGGGAACATCTCACAGCAGTGCAGGGAAACTTTTCTGGATCTCTGAACTCTGAGAGAAAGAGAAAAAGAGAGAGAGGGAGAGAGAAAGAGAGAGAGAGAGGTGTGGTGGCAGAGAGAGGAGAGAGGGAGAAGCCTGGAGTTTTGTTTTTGGCTGAGAGTCTTAGCGGACCTGTCTGACACGCGCTCACAGCCCGCGGGAGGTAAGCACTGAGCACAGTCCCTGCTTTCAGCTCCTCTCTGCAGCTCCTGAGGAACCCGCCTTCCTCATTCCCAACAACACTCTCATGCTGTTTTTATTAAGTGTGTAATGTATCATTCTTTCTGTGTTCCTGGGCTCTGTGTGTGTGTGTGTGTGTGTGTGTGTGTGTGTGTGTGTGTGTTTGTGTGCTCCTGTACTGTGTGCATGATGTGTGTGTGTGTGTGTGTGTGTGTGTGTGTGTGTGTTTGTGTGCTCCTGTTATGTGTGCATGAGTGTGTGTGGCTGTGTGTGTGTGTGTGTGTGTGTGTGGTGTTCAGTGGCTGTTTCTATGGGAAGTGTTAGCTCTTGTTGGCTGATGTGGAACTCAGGGTTTGACACTGTGTTTTCAATGTATGTTTCTCTGAGGAGACTCTTAGCTCTTGTTGCTGATGTGGAACTCAGGGTCATGTACACTGTGTTTACTGTGCACTTTGTTAAGGAGGGAAAGTGATTTTAACAAGGCTCTCATTCATGGCTCTCATGAGCTTAACAAGGAAGCAGGCTTTAAACACAATACTCACCTTATCACACTAACCCCCAGCACCATCACACACCGCTCACCCTACACACTAACCCCCAGCACCTTCACACACCTCACCCTCACCCTACACCTTCACCCCAGCACCTTCACACACTGCTCACCCTACACACCCCCACCTTCACACACTGCTCACCCTACACACTAACCCCAGCACCTTCACACACTGCTCACCCTACACACTAACCCCCAGCACCTTCACACACTGCTCACCCTACACACTAACCCCCAGCACCATCACACACTTCTCACCCTACACACTAACCCCAGAGAGCTGCCAGCTGTTGCAGAGCTGGTATTTATAGAGCAGCATGGCTCCAGCTTGCAGACGGAGTCGACTGCACCCAGCGAGAGGATGGGCGAGAGGCAGAGAAATGCAGGACTCCGCAGAAACCAGGACAGCGGAGAGATAAATATACACGCAACACTGCACAGCCTGAATTCTTTCCCAGCACAGATGTCATATTTGTCATGCCAATGCAGCCGTTTGAATGGAATTGAGTTGGTGATGTGTTACCTCCAGAAATTATGAACATGTGACAAAGTAGCAACATGAGCCCAGAGATCAGAACAACTGGAAGATATTCTGAATTGAATCTCATTGAGAGCTGTTAGTAGTGGCACAGGGCTTCATGATGTCATAAAGAGTAATGACAGGGTTCTGTGATATCACAGATACACAAGCCAGTGCTGTGTGATGTCATAGAGGATGTGGAGGAATGTGGTAGGGCTGTGTGGGCCAGCATACAGGGTGGCAGTGTGGTGTAGTGGTCAGGAGCACGGCTCATAACCAAAAGGTTACTGGTTCAATTCCCCACTGGGGCACTGCTGCTGTATACTTGGACAAGGTACTTAACCTAGAATTGCCTGAGTAAATATTCAGCTATATAAATGGGTAACATGTAAATTTACCCATTAACTTATGTAAGTGGCTGTGAATAAAAGCATCTGCTAAATGACAATAATGTAATTTAATGTAATATGGCAGGGCTGTGTGATGTCACTATGATGTCACTGGGAGACATGGCAGGGCTGTGTGTTCACATGTGATCACACCATTGATCTCCACACTGATCGTCATGCAAACATCCTTCCCATACTCCTCCATTCCATGGCCAGAGGGGTCAGGCAGGGCCAGGGGCGTGGTCCTCCTGAGGCAGGAAGTCCGTGTGCTGCTCTGCTGTCATTGGTTCCATCTACACAGTGTAGATTCCCCAAAGGAAATGGCCCCAAGTGATTGCAATGCTAAGACATGGTGTGCTTGAACCTGTGAGGCATCATGCGGCACCCAGGACACTTCTCAGCATGCTTCAGCGCTGGGAGGGGCAGGGCATGGAGGAGCTGCTGTTGCAGCAGGTCATTGCAGCAGTGCGGGCACATCGTGCGCAGGGGAAATTGCACAGGAGGAAATTGCACAGTTGTTTTCCTTGCGGCAATTCAGTGCTGCTTTCTCAAGATGAAGGTCTGCAGAGATGAGTGTCTAAGATCAGGGTGTCTGACCAGTTAACACAGGATATGCTCCCAAGAAGTCTCACAGACAGAAAAGCCTGTCAGCCAGTGGTAGATCAGCCTCACAAATCAGCTCTGACAGAACAGCGCCTCCTGCAGTTCAGCAGACGTTCCGGAAATTATATCTGGTCTCGGCGCTGTCTGGCTGCTGCAGTTATGGCTCCACTCTCTCTGTGGAGTTCCCTGGATGAAATCTTTCTCTCTGCTGCAGTCTCTGTGTCCTGCTGGCTGTGTCTCCATGAAGATGGATTTGGTCAATACATCTTTTCTGCCTCATCAAATCCACCTGTATTCGACTATGAATTTAAAAGGCCTCTTTACCAGGGTGAGCTGTGTTTTTACGTGTCAGATTTATGCAGCTGGACCAAAGTAATTCAGGTCTGGGCAGCTCCCCACAGGGGGGCGGAACCTGCAACCCTCTGGTCACTGTTTCAGTCCCTGAACCTGAGGGCCATACCTCCAGAGTGCATGTTGTGTGGGAGCTGCACACCTCAGTAAGCAGGATTCATGTGATCAGTAATCAGTCACAGCGACAGGAGGAGGAAGAGAATCCCTTTCTCTGAGTTCAGATGCTGTTGTTCCCGGGGCGGTGGATGTGGGGGCTGGGGCTGGCAGCAGGTCTGTAGTAGAGCTAAAAGTAGAACAAAGCCTTAAACAAATTTCCCCACCAGTTCTATCCCAACCCCCTCCTCCCCAACCCACTGTACACCCCACACATCTCAGAAGGTGTCCACAGCTGCCGTTAGCCCGGTGTAACTACACTGGAAACTCAATAAAGTCGTTAGCTTCTGTGGCTAATGCGTGACACATGACAGGGGTCACATGGTTGGCTCCCCTGCCTCTGAGGGGCAGAGGGCCCAGCTGCTCCTGCTGCAGAGGGTGAGACCCGCCCTCTCTCCGGCCGCGTCCCAAAACGCTCGCCCCCCTCGTCTGGACACACACCGATCGCCATCTACGGTCTGTTCCGGGTCCGTAGGAGAGCTGGGGCGTGGTGCACCCCTTGACTGCCCCTTATGGGTGAATCTGAGAAATGCCAGCTTTGCAGTGTGGGAGCGACGCTTAAGACCCATAACCCTTTGTGTGTATACAAGTGGCTCAAACTACTGATCTTTGGTCAGCAGCTCAAACATGCAAATAAACCCAAAAATTCAAAAGATGCCGGACACTCCCTCTCTGTAACGAGAACAGCAGT
>CM032875.1:48624219-48794219 GCA_019176425.1 Megalops atlanticus | reverse complement strand
TAAAACGGCAAAGTAGAGTGACAGTGAAAGCAAACAGGATTCACATGGCTGTCAGCAGGAGATATTTCTGCATTATTTAGACAGCGAAACAAAAATTAAAACCACATCACTGCAGAAAAAAGGCATTATTCCGTGGAGCTCTGGGAGCTGGGATTTATGCAGCAGAGATTTATGGTGACAGAACTGGGCTTTTAACCAGAAGGGGGAGGGTTCAATTCCCAGCTGGGCAGTGCTGTGAGGTGGTTGAGGTGGCTTAGTCCAGAGGGATTATGGGAACAGAAAAGGATGTAAGAGCATCTTCCTCAGAGTAATTAATCCTGCTGAATGTTCCTCTCTAAAGAGAACTTTATGGCTGTTTCTTTTAGCAACCCGACGCCCTCCCCATCATAATGAACTGACTGCCAAGCCATCTGCTCTAGGGCTGGGGGGGTCCCCAATGTGTCCCCACTGCGTCCCAAAACCATACTGCACAGACCGCCCCCATGCCCTCCTCCTGCTGGCTGTGAAACTGACAGACACACACACACACACACAAACAATCCTCCCTCCTGTCTCTTCTATACTGGCTATACCCCCATCTCTCCCCCTCCTCTCCAAACCTCTCTGTCCTGTTCTGTCTCTTCCCCTCTCTCCTCTCTCTCTCTCTCTCTCTCTCTCCTGGATGTGAACTCTGCTCTCAGTCAGGTTCAGAGTCAACACAAGGGACGGACAGTAGGCTGTTTGCTGCATGGAAACAGTAGAGACGTGCTATCTCTCCAGCACTCCTCATCACATCAGTCCATCTCTCCATCACAGAATCTCTCTATCTCTCCATCACACACTCCTTCCATCTCTATCTCTCTATCACACACTCCCTCCATCTCTATCTCTCCATCACACAGTCCATCCATCCCGAGCCTAATAATATCTGTTTATATCTAATAGCTCAGTTGTGTCTGTGCCTACATCGAGCAGCATTATTTTCCTGGTTTTATCAGGTTGAGGAGTATCTGAGGGGTGTGGTCTTGCTCTGCCCCATAATGCACTGCTCCCGTGCTGACTGTGGAACAGAGGGAGCTGTATGTTCGGACGCTGCAGATTGTTTACAGGGAAAATGTGACGGGGGGCACAGGACTGCCATAGCAACGCATGTGATTGTGTGGGGGGGGGGGAGGGTGCAGGTCACATCTGTGTAAAATCATGCATTTTTCTCACATGGCGTCACTCGGAGAGGCAGGGGACTGTGGGCGGATTTTAGAGGGCCTTCATCTCTGACGAAGGTATTGTTCTCACTGAGGCTGTCCAGAGGAGTGGGGTTTTGGCGCCTCAGACTGACCAATCACAGAGCCTGCTGTTACTCAGTAATTTGGGATCCTGCTGCAGGCCCATCAGCGCCTTGAACGCACCAGCAGAGAGGAGGCTTGGGCGGCATTTGTTAGGTCACAGAGCTGTTTGAAACAACCCCCAGAGATCACGCAAAACATCCACAACATCTGCAGCCCTGAACAGCAGCCAGAAAGAGAGCTTTACACACACACATACCCCTCTCTAAACCAGGAGAGTTTTACACACACACCCCTCCCTAAACCAGGAGAGCTTTACACACACACACCACTCCCTAAACCAGGAGAGCTTTACACACACACACACACACACACACACACACACACCACACACACACACACACACACACCACTCCCTAAACCAGGAGAGCTTTACACACACACACACACACACACACACACCACTCCCTAAACCAGGAGAGCTTTACACACACATACCACTCCCTAAACCAGGAGAGCTTTACAGACACACCACTCCCTAAACCAGGAGAGCTTTACACACACACACACACACACACAGCCAGGAGGAGAAGCTTTACACACACACATCACTCCCTGAACTGAGGCTCCTACAGTGATGAGCAGCGATGGAGGACACAGTACAGTCACATGTCTAATGACAGAAGGCCATGAATCACAAAAAGAGTGTCAGTGCACTGTTTCCTCTGATGAAAGTGCATAAGCATCTGCCAGGTGTGCTGAGTTCCCTGGCAGTGTCTGTGCTGACGCTGTGGGTGTGGAAGGAGCTTGTTTCTCTCTGGAAGGGGATGCGTGTTGTGTGTTTCACCTGGTTTCAGTCCACATGGAGACTCCGTTACTCAGGTGTGGCTGGGGGATAATGTACCTGCCAGGTGGGAGACTGGGAGGGATGCTGGTGATGAAGGTTAGACTGAGGCAGATGTTTAGATGCGTGAGGAGAGCGTGAACGCTCCCCTGCCCCTCCCACTGTGTCCCCCCGGGAAGCCCTTCCCAAGCCCAGCCCAAGACATCAGGGGAAGCCAATCGATTCCAGACGCATTCCTCTCTCTCGGTTTACAAGCAGGCCAAGCCAAATACATATACATACATTAAAAAAACAATACGCTGATGTCTCTGTGACAACAGGACTGTCAGTGCAGCTGCAGAGTTTGAATGGAGGGCCGGAGGTTCTGGGGTTGCTAATGTTCGGGGTGGGATGGTTTTCATCTGCGATGGTCTGGATGAGCGCTCAGGGCTGGGCCAGCAGCCGAGGGGGAAGTTTGGGGTGCGTGGGGGTGGGGTGTGGGGGTGGGGTGTGGGGAAGCGTCAGAGAGGGTTCGGAGTCACTGCACTGTTCTTTCCGTTCTTTCCGTGCTGGCTGTGGTCCAATCAGAGAGGCTTCTGGGAAGTGTTGCTTTTGCAGTGTGAATGTAATGAGCTTGCAGCTGCCTGTGGCATGCTCTGACTCGGGTAGGGTTCATTTTAGCATCTGTTCCACTCCAACAAAGCTTTTCCACATCATGCGTTATGGGAGAATCACAGCCTGTAATTACTGCAAGGGGAGCATTCAACAGGAAGGTGTGAGAGCAATTTCAGAGAAATGTTGAGGAACATTGATACGAACATGCTGGATCACAGTGAGAGAGAAGTAAAATCTCTTAGTCATGGACACAGCTTCCTGCAGTTACATATGTTAACTCATTAAACCCAAACAAATATATGTGGAGATATACTAATACAGTACCATCCAAATTTTGGACACACCTGATTAAGATAATGGGAAACATGCATTCAAAGACATTTTGAACTTAAATACTTAAATACTTGAAATTTGTTTTTAGGGAAATATAACTAGTGAAGTTGATGCCTATGTATGCATTTCTTTCCAAAAAATATCTTTGGCTACTTTGAAGAATCTAAAATATACGATAGTTTTGATTTCTTTAACACTTTTTGGGTCATTGCATAATTCCATTTGTGTTATTTCATAGTTTTGATGTCTATACTATTATTCTGAAATATGGAAAAAAGTAAAAATAAAGAAAAACCTTTCTGTGAGTTGGTGTGTCCAAAACCTTTGACTGGTACTGTATGGTGTATAGTGTATGTCAAAATATATTCTTTCAAAAACATGGTACAACATTGCATATATATAGGTGGTGATGGGTGATAGATTTTTAACATGTGCAACAGCATACATGACTCTTTTGTTTGAGGGTTTAACCCAGCAGGATATGAGGTCAGATGTTATAAACCAGAGGAGGAAACTTTGCTGACTCAATGAGTTGCCATTTAGGTTCAGACTCCCTGTGGGGGTGCAGCAGGTGGAGGTGTGGGAACAGGCGGGGGTCCCGGGTTGTGTCAGAGTGTGCGCTCTCAGGCTTAAACGTTCCAGCGTGGGGTCACAGGGTCGCCCTTGCAGTGTTACCCTCCAGGGGAAATGTGATCGCCCCCAGTGCAGTTCCTCGCCCCGGACGGAACAGGGGAGGCCTTTCAGCAGGGTCAGCCAGCGCGGGAGCGGCCCCCGCACACCTGCGCACCTGTGCTCAGCCAAGCACGGCTCACCTGCAGCCAACAGCGTCTGCGAGTCTGTGTGCATGTGTATGTGTGTGTGAGGTCACTTTAGTGCTTCCCACAGTTGCTCAGTGCCATGACCTTTGCCCTATCTGTGTGTTTCTCCGCAGGCCGGGGACAAACACTACCACCCCAGCTGTGCACGATGCAGCAGGTGCAACCAGATGTTCACAGAAGGAGAGGAAATGTACCTGCAAGGTGAGTGTGGCTCAAAAGCGCCCTCTGCAGGACGTTGTGTGCAAACCTGAGGCTGGAGGCGCTGCTGGGGACTGAGAGATCAGGCAGTGCGGGACGGTGTTGAGTGACTGCAGTATGAACCTGTTCCTTTTTCCCAGGATCCACTGTGTGGCACCCGGACTGTAAGGACAACACCAGGGCGGAGGAGAGGCACAGGGTAAGAGACCGCGTTCAGACCGTGTTAAAGGCTCTTTGGACCACTTTAAAGCATCTTTGGACCACGTTAAAGCAGTTGAGTGTGATCTGTTCTTGGTCCCGGGGAACCCAGTGCTCGAAGGAGTGTCTGTGCTCTGAACAGATCTGTGTCCTCTCTGATGTCTCTCTTCCCAGGGGTGGCGACCCCCAGGGCCAAAGCTGTCCCCATTCCAAATCTTTTTCCCCTCCAATCAGAGACAGCGGCGGCCCCAGCGGCGGCCTGAGGTTCGAGGCCAGTCCCCCCAACCCCCTGCACTCTCACTAACCCGTTTATACTCTTGCTTTGATGGAAGCAAGGAGAGAGTGCAGTGTTTAATACACACATGTGAAACACACACACACACACACACACACACACACACACACACACTCACATCACACACAGACAGACACACACACACACACACACACATACACACATACACAGACACACACACACACACACACACAGACAGACATACACACATATACACACATACACACACACGCACACACACACACACACACACACACACACACACACACACACACACAGTGAGTCCCTCTCTGCACAAAGCAAAGGTCATCCTTTGCTGTAAGCATGTGAAATCATGGTGACATAAGGTATCCACGATGGGTGTTGTGATTCTGTGATTTCTGATTTGCAGATTTAGAAATACAAAATGACTCCCATACATGATAATTATGTATCCATCTATAAATAAGAATGATTTTCAGTAAAATACTTGAGCTGTGCATTTCCTGAAGCATCAGTACAGGCCTAAAGATAACTCAATCAGGACAGGTGCATACCTGTACATCAGTACAGGCTGATAGGTAATTCAGTCCAGACAGATACACATCAGTACAGATAGATAGATCACTTACTGCACACAGAGACACACCTGTACAACAGGACAGGCTGATAGATAACTCAGTTCAGACAGACAGGCCGACGGGTAGAGTACAGGGATAGAGACGGCCTCTAAGAGAATGATTGAGTCTGAGGCAGTAACAGGCGGTCGGGTTTGGATTTAGGAGCTGGGTTTGGAGTGGTAGCATGTGTTGCATTTTGGATGAGAGCAGGGTATTTGAGGTTGGAGCAGTAGTGTGTGGTGTGATACCTGTGGCATTAAAGCAGAGAGACTGAGACTGGGGGCAGTTTGTGGTCGGGTTTGTATTAAAACAGTTTTGGTTGAAATCGTGGTGGTACGGGTTGATGAGCAGTCAGGGGTTTGATTGCAATGACCCCCTCTTCCTCCACAGCTCCTCCCCCCCTCTTTAGCCAACCTCCACAAAACAGAAAGGCAGGTACTGACATCATCATTCTGCGTCTTCTCTAAAGCATGTGTAGGACTGGCTATGGCTGCACAGTGACATCATCATTATGCGTCTTCTCTCAAGCACGTATAGGACTCGCTATGGCTGCACAGTGACATCATCATGTTGTGTGTTTGTCCAGCACATGCAGGACTCACTGTGGACTGTGTGATGACATCATCATTTTCCATGTTGTCTCAAGCACATGCAGGAAGTGCTATGGGCTGTATGATGACATCATTATTTTGCGTGTTCTCTTGTGCACGTGCTGGATTAGGCATTGGATTGTATGCTGAGATCATCATTATGCGTGTTCTCTCGGGATGCAAGAGCGTTCACCGTGACTTTCTGATCATCACAGACCCACTACTGCGCCACCGCGGTGATATGCATGAGCATTTGCAAACTTCTAAACCCAAATTTGCAGAACTTGAAAACAAAATCCCAAAATCCCCAAATACCAAAATCTCAAAACTGATTCAGCCACTGGTCACCTCAGATTCCATTGTCACCTTATCAGCATTACAAATATGTATCAGTTTGGTGGACGCTTTCATCCAGAGCAAGGCACATATCTGCACCGCTTCAGGCTTCAGTGCGCTGTGGAGCGTCCTGCCAGGTGTGCGTGGAATCCCCCCTTCACACCTGAGTTGACCCTGAATGCTCGCATTGCGCTGCCTGACCATCACAGGCCATCTGAGGGTCTCAGATTTCACCTCTCGAAATTGTGAAGTCATGTCAACATGTACTGTGAGAGGGTGGGAGAGTGCATTCTAAGATGGAATCCCTCACTCATCCGTAATACCGCAGAATGTGTGCGATTGGTTCTGTCTGTGTCCTGACATGTGTCATTCATCAGGTTGGGTTTAATCTTGCCTTTCTTCACTTGATTTGAACCTTTCTGTCTTGCTGAAAGAACTGCACTGTGTGTTTATGAGCGTGCCTCAGAAATTCTCATCATAAATCCCTTATTAATGAATCTCTCTCACCATGAAGCCATAATTTATGAATATCCTCACCATAATATTGCTTATTTATGAATCTCTGTCATCTGTCATCATAAAAGGTTACGAATGAATCTTTCATCATAAATCCTTTATTTATGAGTGTATCCCATCATATTTATGAATGTCCCATCACGAAATGTGTTTCTCCCCTCCCTGCAGCCAACGAGGTCGTCGTCCGAGAGTATTTGTTCCCGACCTGGTTCAAGCATACCGGGCTCACCGGGTCACACCATCTATGTAAGTCCTGCTCACCTGCGTTCTTCTTCCAATCCATCATTCAATCAATCAATACCAATCAGTCAGTCAGTCAGCCACTGAAACACTCAATCAATCAATCAATCAATCAATCAGCCACTGCATTAATCAACTAACCAATCAATCCATCAATCAATCAAACAGTCAGCCAGTCAGCAACTGAATGAATTGATCAACCACTCAGTCATTCCAACTGTCAGTCAAGCTATTAGGTTTTTACAGTTTCTGATCATCTGCATTCTGATACCACCAATCCAATCAATCCCATTGATCCAAACACACTCAACTCTCTTGGCTCATTTCCTCTCTTCTCTCTCATCAATCAACCAGTCTATCAATGATTATATCCGTTTTTTAGCTGTACTATTATACCAGCAATCAATAATCAATCAGTTGGTCAATAAAGCAATCAGCTATCTCTGCAAGTTCTGTAGGTCCATTAGAGCACCATCACAGAATCTGCGTCCTCTCTGCTGTTTGGTTTTACCTGCACCCTGATACCATTAATGGATCTTGTGCCAATCAATCATCACAGGCAGTCACACAAACTGCACTGTGTGTTACTCACACACCAGCATGGAAACACACCTAATTAGAGAATCCACATCCATTACACGCCACACAGCAGTGAATCCCAGCAAACATCTCTGCAGCGCTCTCACAGCGTTCCTGCAGTGTTGACACCAGACTGGTGCTGCAGGGTGTCAGGAGTATTGTGAGCGAGTTAGCTGGGTCCATGTGTGTCTGGATTGAATAAGGACTCAGGTGTATGTGAGTGAAACCAGGCCAAAACCGTGCTGAAACTGGCCATCTGGGGTGATTTTGTGTTATAAATGTTATAAATGTATAAATGTTCTGAGACCCAGGTGCTCTGGCTGCCCCCACCTCCCCCAGCAACTGCCCTGAGAACTGCCCCTCCTTCAGTTACTGCCACCAGAACAGCCCCTCCTTCAGCAACTGCCCCCAGAACAGCCCCTGCTGAAGCAACTGCCCCCAGAACAGCCCTTCCCCCAGCAAATGCCCCCAGAACAGCCCCAGCTATGGTAACCGCCCCCCACCTTGCTGCCATTCCTAGTTACTCTGCCTCTGTGTCTGCCCCCACCCCAGCCCCTGTCAGTGGTTGTTTCTTATTGGCCCCCACCTCGTGTAAACAACTGAACATCAACCAGTCAGAATTCACGTAACTAGAACACAGCATAGCATCCAATCAAGTATAATTAGGTGATCAAATGTCCCTCTATATTTAGCTCAATGTGTTTTTCTTCGGCACTTTATGAAAATTTGTGTGATCCTGAGTTAGTGATGTGGTAGAAAGCATTTTTCTGCCATGTTTATCCAGAGATGGGAGGATGGCGTGTGCTCTGGCCAATAGCGTGTCTGTCTGAACAGACTGGGCTGTCTCTCTCGCTGTAAGTTAAGTCCTTATCATTCCTGTCATTCCCTTTGCTTGTGAGATGAACGTGAGGTAAACACAACTGAGACCCAAATACCTCACCCAAAATCTAATCTTCGCCTTTAAATCACATCACGGCTCACTGAGAGATCACAGGTTGTGTCCAACTGACCTGTTTCTCCCAGATGGATGTAAATTGCCTGAAATGCACTGCAGTGATCTTAAGGTGCAGAAGTGCCGTGTGTTTCCTGTGTTTGTGCCCAGATGTCCAGCTATGCAGAACGAAACCCCCATCCGTCCCCAGAGAAAACCAGTGTGCCTGTGAGAATGCAACCTTAAAACCTCACAGAATGTAACTCACAGAGCTGCTGTTCTTTCTAATGCCAAGAGGATTCCATCACAGGAAAGCCAGAAAATACGGAAGGTGGATCTTAGATTAGATTAGGATTGGTGTCCTTGCCCTGAGAAACATGAAATTGCAAGCTAAATTTACATTTACACTCTCACACAGCCTGCCCTAGGAAAATAATAATGCATAATTATGTCTCTAAAGTTAGAATCCTGAGCTCCATTTCTGGCTTTTCAAGCGGGCATTAGAAAGACGACCAAAATGGTGTGAGAAACTTCACTGAGAGCCGGGTGGAGTCACGAGGTAGGCTTTACCTGAGGCTTAGCTCAGGTGATTCTGAGTCCCTGCCTGCTGGAGTTGGTCACAGCAGCATCAGAGCCACAGAGACCTCCACTGCCTGCTCTGGTGCCAGGGTATCCATGACCTGGAGTCCAGAGCTGAAATTGCAGTGTAAAGAGAGTAGAAACTGTGATTGTATCTGCCCCTGTGGGGGTAGGTATTCCCTCTGTGCTCCAGAGATGAACTCCTCTGCCCTGTAGCTGTCAGTGTTCATGAGGGCAAAGTGGTGGACAGAGGCCTGGTCTGTGGAAAAGCCTCCAGACCACCAACACAGTGAGAGTCACAGCAGCAATGCAGACCCAGCAGGCTGGGACTGATCTAGATATTCTGCATCTAGGATCCAAACTGGGTCTAATGTAGATATTCTGCGTCTGTGATCGAGACTGGGTCTAGATTTAGTAATGCTGTGTCTATGACCTGCACAGGGTCTGATCTAGCAATTCTGTATCTATGATCCTCACTGGGTGTGGAGCTAGAATCATAGACTGTTTTTCTGTGGCAGCGCAACCCTGCCCTCTTCAGGTGATAGGCTCGAAAAGAGGCATGTTCCTGCATGTAATTCACAGGCCACACAGGATCGGTAACTTTTACAATATGAGTTTTTTTTTTTAAAGTGACCCTCTGTCAGCACCATAAGCCCTCATGAACAGCTGCTAGCTGTAGTCTCCCAAGATGCATTGTGTTCTTTCCTGGTGACTGACCTCCTCTCCCCCCGTCTGTCTCTGTCTGTCTGTCTCTATCTCCCCAGGCAAAAGTAGACAATGAAATCCTTGATTACAGAGACTTAGCTGCCATCCCCAAAGTCAAGGCCATTTATGACATTGAGCGCCCCGATCTGATTACCTATGAGCCTTTTTACAGCACGTCCCTGGAAGAGGGGCAGGACAGGCAGAGTTTGGGAGAGGTAATCCACCCTCAGCCAGCTCCTCTGAGCAAGAACACGCAACACAGCTCAACACAGCACAGCACAGCACAACACAGCACAGCACAGCACTACACAGCTCAAGACAGCACTACACAACACAGCACAGCACAGCACAGCACAGCACAGCACAGCACAACACAGCTGTTAGTCTTCATCCGATCCCTCAGACATTTACATGTGCGCCCTGCTCAGCTACATACACACATACGTACACATATGGTCACATAACGTTCCTGTGGTGTTCCTGCAATGTACGGTTCTGCTGAGGTCACTGCATGCTATCGGGCTGCAGTCTGTCTCCATGGGTGCTGCTGACAGGGGAGGGACAGGGGAAGAACTTCAGATAAAACAGGATGCGCTGTGTGAGGACAAACTAGTATCCTGTCTGCGCTGGCTATAGCCTTCCTGTTTTCATTAGGTGTGTTCTGGCCTGTCACGCACAGAGGAGATGCACATTACAGAGAAAAGAGGAACCCCAACCACTGTGTAGCATTCTCACAATGTCACCTCAACACTTTAGTGATGCAGTAACATTGCTTCAGAAACATTGAGGAAACATAATGCAGAAGCTGTAGGTGACTCGTTCCCGAGCCCAAAGGCGGATATTTTTGGGTGGCATATATTGGGACAGTTTGTCACATGCCCTCTCTGTCGACAGCCTGTGACCGCGAGACGAGAGCGATCGCCCCTGCTGGACCAGCGTGTGAGTGGCCTCGAACCCGAGACCCTCCCCTAACCCACTGACTAACTCTGTGCTGCCGTTCCCTCTCACTGCTCAGTTAACACACCCCAGCACAGCCCTAACGACACTGTTGAGAGATACACCATGATCACAATGCTAACCCTCACCTGCAGGCTGGCTGATTCCCTCACCTGGCCTCTATGTGTGTGTGTGTGTGTGTGTGTGTGTGTGTGTGTGTGTGTGTGTGTGTGCATGTATGACTGTCTATGTGTGTGTGTGTGTGTGTGTGTGCTGGTAAGTTCATTTCTTTGCGTACTCTTGCATTTATTCTGTGCTTCCAGTGCATGTGTAATGTTGTGTGTTTTAGCACATTTTTACTGTGTGTAATGTGCTCTCGCCCCCTGGTGGAACAGTACATAACAACAGAGCTTAGCAGCAGTTTCCATAACGATGTTACAGCCACCTCTAACTGTCCTTGCTGATGCTTCCCTCACAGCCCCCGAGCACCAGCAGAGACAGCTCACCCAGACGCAGTGAGACCGTAAGTGGCAGCTCTGGCTTCTTCCTGCCCCTGATAACTGATCTGGGATCAGGTTATCCAGCTCTAATCCTCACACTAACCATTCTGTAGAAAATGCTAACACTTATCCAGGGCCAGCGCTTTGGAACAGAGTCTATCCACACTGTCAGAGGGCAGTGTGAGACTGCCAGATATACCCTGATTACACACACACACACACACACACACACACACACACACGCACAGGAAGTTAGAGGAGGCTGTTTGACATTCTTTGATTGTGTAAACATGGTAACAGACCAGAGGGTCTATGTGAAGAGGGGACAGTTATGAAATAACCCTTCTGGAAGATGTTGACATTTTCACAGTGAAACTTAAACAGGAAGCCTGACGCGGCCCTGTGGAGTCCTCTTGTTAGAGACAAGCTCTTAGAGTGACTTGGTGTCTGCAATTTAGCAATTGCAATTGAGTTCCTCTTTGCTGTAAGGCTGTGAATGTGTTTTCACTGCGAATTCTGCCCTTTGTGTCTGAAAAGGCATCTGAAGGAAGCTTTCATGGCTGTAATGTTCATGATGAATCACAAGAAAAGCAGCTTTAAAGGATAATTTCAGAATGCTTTTAAATAACTGCAAAGTTTTCAGGAATTGAAATTTAAGTATCACAAATGTAGCATCATGAGCTCATCCTCATTCCTACCACACGGTCACCTGAGGAGAGGTGCAGGTGTCAGGGCGTGGTCACCTGAGGAGAGGTGCAGGGTGTGGTCAGGGTGTGGTTAGGGCATGGTCACTCAGCTGCACTCTCTGTCCACAGCCTCAGACCCCCAGACCTGGCCACTCACCCATGCCAGAGGAGAGAGTAAGTTGGTGTTGAACTTTGACCTTTGACCTCAGGCATGGCCGACTAACTCTCCCTCTCCTGACGCTTGCGGTCTGTATTAATACACACAGAGTGGAAAGCCTTGTATCATAGTAGTCTAATATTGATTAAGAGTTTCCAAATCCAGGATCTTACACATTCTCTGCCTCCAGTTATAGAGCTGCTCTGTCTGCTGCTAACCACTAATCCCCACCGCTACCCTGTCTACTGCTAACCACTAATCCCCACCGCTGCCCTGTCTACTGCTAACCACTAATCCCCACCACTACCCTGTCTACTGCTAACCACTAATCCCCACTGCTGCCCTGTCTACTGCTAACCACTAATCCCTACTACTGCTCTGTCTACTGCTAACCACTAATCCCCACCACTGCTCTGTCTGCTGCTAACCACAAATCCCTACTACTGCTCTGTCTGCTGCTAACCACTGATCCAAACCACTGTCCTGTCTACTATTTACTAATAACTGCTCTGTCTACTAATAACCACTGATCCAAACCACTGTCCTGTCTACTATTTGTAATGTGTGTGTGTGTGTGTGTGTGTGTGTGTGTGTGTGTGTGTGTGTGTGTGTGTAGGTTTCTGTGTGTGTGTTTTTGAGTGTTTATGTGTGTATGGTGGAGTGTGTGTGTGTGTGTGTGTGTGTGTGTGTGTGTGTGTGTGTGTGTGTGTGCTTGTGTGTGCATGCGCGTGTGTTTGAGTTTGTGTGAGTGAGTGTATGTGTGTGTGTCTGCTGTAGATGCTGTGTGTGTGTGTGTGTGAGTGAGTGAATGAGTGTGTGTGTGTATGTGTATTTTTTTCATTTTCACATGACTCTTTCTTTCACTGCTTCACATTTACATCTCTGGCTTTCTCACAAGGTTGTTTTGGCATTAAAGAGACGTTGTGAGGACGTTATGTCAGCTGGATAATTCACTACTGCTGTTACATCACTGGCAATGATTTTCATCTTTTCTTTCTCTCAGAATTCCTTCTTTTCTCCATCCTTTCTTTCTCACTCGCAGTGCTGCTGCACTTTCAGCATTTATGTTTATTCATCATTAATTGAACATTTTTATTTTCTTTTCCAGTCTCCAAGAACTCTCTCTCCCACCCCATCTGCAGAGGTGAGCTGACTGCTACATTACAGAGCATTACACTGCACTACATTACATTACTTTGCACCACATGGTGTCACCATGTGTTACATTCTGTTGCCATGCATTACATCACATTATCATATCACATATTGTTACAGTTTAATATAGCATAACAAGGCCATTAAATGGCCTTACACAAAAATGCATTACATAAGCAATTACACAACTATATATCGTATTACTTTAAATACATGAGATTATATTACTCTATTGCTGAAAATATGGCATTTCAGTGCATCAGATACTGTATTTTACTGTGTATCACATAAAATATTATGTTACATAAGAAAGGGTCATATACAGTAGGCTACGATAAAAGGTGAAATATGAGGCAGGTGTTTTGAAATGAGAGCCTGTATCTGTCGCTCTGATTCCCTGCTGAACAGCATTGCATCATGTTCTGTTCCTCTACTCATAGCCTGTGGTTCACAGCCTGTGTTTTTGTGGGGGCTCTCTTAGAAACTCAGCTTGTGTGAATGGGCCAAACTTATGTCAGCGGCTCTGATGCTCATGGATGCTGTGTATGTGTGTGTGTATGTGTGTGTGTGTCTTTGTGTGTCTGTGTGCATGTATGTGCAATGTGTGTGTGTGTGTGTGTGTAATACCTGAATTCATGTCATGCCTCTGATTCTCAGGGATGCTGTGTGTGTGTGTGTGTGCTCTGGTTGTCAGGGTTGCTGTGTGTGTGTGGTGTGCATCATCCAGAGATCCACCAGCCAGGGCTCCATCGGCTCACCTGTCTACAATCGCCATAGTTACACGCCCACACTGTCACGGTCACCCCAACACTTCCACAGACCGGGTAAGTGCCACACGCTTCTCTGACCTCTGACCTCTGACCCCCCTCTCCCACAGGCACCTCAGCCAGTCCTCAAAGAAGGCCGCCCAGCCATTTACTGTGTGTGTGCATGTGTGCATGCGTATGTGTGTGTGTGTGCTCACACACACATGCATTGGTCAGGTGACCTGGGATGCTGTCCTCCTCCTCTCTGGCCTTGATGGCTTTTGGTCCCTTTTATTTCCTCAGCCTCTTTTTTTCTCTGTCCTCTTCTCATTTTTCCTCTTCCTGTTTCCTTTTTCCTTGCTTCCTCTCTTCTGCCGTTTTCCCTTTGTCCTGCGGCCTCCTCTTCCACCTCCTCTTCTTCCTCAGAGCCTCTGACAGGAATGCAGAAGCTTTGCTCCTCCCTACGCGGTGGCCCCGCCCACAATGACTCCCGCCCCACCTCCCCCTTTCGTCACCACTTCATCCCCCATAACAAAGGTAAGGGCCGGGAGGGTGTGGCCCCGGCCACGCCCTGCTCCCACCCCTCCCCCAAACCCCACCCGCCCGTTCCAGCCTGCTGCCCCGCCACCCCGCCCACTGTCCCCCGTCAGGGTCAGAGGTCATCACGTATGCCCAGTGCGCTCAGTACAGGCCTCGGTGCAGGCCGAGACATGGGCCCGCTGTGCCGCGGTGACCGCCCCTCTCGCCACATTTTGGAACACGCTTGTGTGTGCGTGACACAGTCAGTGTGCGTGACCCGTTCTCCCCGAGGCCGTGCTTAGAGCTGCCCGTGTGACGTTTTCTGTGCGTCACAATTATCAAACCCCGTCCCAACACAAATCAACGCGTTTCCACAGCAGTGACTGCACCACACACACGGAGTCACTAAACAGGAAATGACCTTGGGCGCAGATATAGCGACGTACACACGCAGTACGCAGAGAAAGCCCTAACCCACCGACCCTGGATGTGACGGCCGTCACTGTGGCAGAAACGCCTCTCTCAGTGTCTGCTGTGCTGCATGCTCCCGCCTCTCTGGCTGCCTGATGTGTAACACGCCTCTGCCTCCATCTTCCTTTCAGACTCTTTCTGCGTAGGTACGTCACCGCGCTGCCTTCCTGCCACTCCTCCATGTGGCTTTGGCTGTGTTGTTTAGGTGACTGTAGAGTGTGCATGGCCTGGCTACACGTATGTATGTATATATGATATATATATATATATATGGTATATGACGTATATATATTACAATTGAAGTTACTAATTCACATTCACTTTTGCATGATTAGTTGTTTAAGTTTTAAGGGCAGTCTTGAATACCTTCTAACATAGGAATTTCGTCTGTAATCTCGTACTCTTATACCCATATGTTAATGTTATAACGGTAACGGTCGGTTTTTGAATGGAGCATGTTGTGTCGTTGTCCTAAGCTGCAGCATGCGTCTGTGAGTTTCTCCATCCCGTCTGCACACCTGTGCTTTTTGTTTTGTGGTCACGTGACCCGTGTACACCCGTACCCTAAACGTGCTTGTGTCGCTCCAGGATCGATCGCATTTCACTCCTCTATTCCGTGCCCCTCTGCACTCTCTCTCCCCGGCCCACACTTTATCCCTCATTCTTTGGTTTGAGGTTTTGACCCCGCCATCTTTGCGTTCTGTTTCTCTCGTTTTCGTCTGGACGTTTGGCTTTGCTCCGTCTTACGTTCTTCCCTGGTTTTTCTCGTTTGGAGGCAATGAGCCGTCCAGCGGCCGGAACTCCCCCCTGTCTGCGCGGTCAGACAGCCGCCCGGTCACCCCAACTCTCTCTCTCAACCCTAAACATTTCCATCTCCCAGGTAGGAGCTGGAGCTTGCGTCTGTCTGAGTTCCCATGTGCTGCTGCTTTGTAGCCCTCTCTGTCTCCTCCTCTCTTTCTCCCTCTCCCTCTCCCTCTGTCTCCTTACTTCTCTCCGACTCTCTCCTTCTCTCCCTCTCTCTCTCCCTCTTCCTTTCTCCCTCTCTCTCTATGTCTCCTTATATCTCTTTCCCTCTCTTTCTCTCTGTCCTTCTCTCCCTCTCTCTCCCTTTCTCTCTCTCTCTCTCTCTCTCTCTCTCTCGCTGTGTTGTTGTCACCATTGACCATCATGTCTTCATTTCCTACCCTGGAGTGGAAATCAGTGGTTTTCCCCTGCTATGAAATGTTCTGAATGCACCAGCAGAACGACAGAGGATTCAAACCCACAACCTCTAGGTTCAGTGCCGTAACACTCCTCTCCAGTGCAACAGTGCTACTACAGTGCCACTCTATTGTTATTATGACTAAGGACAAAATTTCTGCTTTTTAATAATAATGAAAAGATGAACTAGAACTTAATTCTCATCAAACTACAAGTATTTAATAAAAAATCTTAGAGTGTGTATTAAGTGTATAATGAACACCCCATTTTTGTGTCGTGTAGAATTCTATGATAAATGGTTTCCAGGGGTCATGGTTGTTGCGATATAAGTATAAAGGACTTTAAATGGCCTTAAATGCACCATGTTCATGCTTTGTTATGAGTCTTCACCATTTGCAGGCGTTACTGTTTCAGTGCTGTGGGTCTGTCAGTATCTGAGGGGCCATAAGCCTCAGGCTTCTCAGGCTACTCTGACTCATCAGCCTCCTCAGATAGTGCAGAATCATGTCTGAGGTCAGATGGGAGTGTTGCTGAGTCAAAAACAGGATCATTTAGCCATGTTTATAATACATGCAATCCATGTCTGACAGTAATATCTAAACATGGCATATTTTATTCTCACCCTTTATTGTGGAGGCACTGGGCCTGTGCTTTGTGACAGATATTTCATGTTTTTTCTGCTGTGGGTCTAGTCACTTAAACAAACAGCCCCATCCTGGTTGTGTGTGTTATATGAAAACAGTTGAATGGTGTGTCTTTGTCTTTCATACCTGCAGAATCATGTGGACCCATTTTCCTGCAGAATTATCACATTCATGTGCTCATTTACTGATTCTTTGTATCCATGTGTTCATGCACCAATCCAACATATTCATGTGTTCATGCACTGAATCATTTCTTCTGCAGTGGTCAATGATGGCTCTTCGTGCTGAGTGTAACAGACAGGCCCATGTTGCTGCTGCTGTTTGTCATCTTGCTGTGGTCATTCCTATCTTTCCTCCTCCTCCGTGGCTCTGTTGGTCTCAGAATGTGACTGTATCTCTGCTTTTTCCCCACAGATCAAGGCATAAACATCTACAGGAAGCCCCCCATCTATAAACAGCACGGTACCCCTTCCAGCTTCTTCTCCTCTCTGCTCTTTCACACACACTTTGTGGAGGTTTTTTTAAGAAGATGGTGACTTACAGAAACAAAACTAAATATAAAGTTACTGACAGAGCCACTGTAGTAACGAGTAACCTATGGGCAGCAAGCTGGTGTCAAAGCTTTAACCTGTGGGTGTTATCTTGTGTTTTTAAGTGGATGTGGATTTTGTATCAGAGCGTGGTTTTATTGCTGTACTGTGTTCAGTAAATTAGCTGTGGGGTTAGATGGTGCTATCTCTTATAAACATGGCTGCTCCACCAGTGGGTGCCAGCTAGGACCAGAAGTTATCTTCAGTGCTTCCTTATACAGTGTGTCATACTGAACATATGCAGTGTACTGCAGAGTTAAAGTGCTGAGCAAGGCCCTTCCACACAAATGTCACTGCAGCGCCCCCTGTGTCAGCTCTGGGAGGGTGCATCCTTTGTGTTCTCATTGTTCATCTGTTTGTCTCTTCGTTCGAACCCGTGCCATCCCTCCTCACCCCTCATTAACCCCTGACCACGCGCCATGTGACCGCCCCCGTGTCTCTGTGTAAGTACCAGTCGAGTCTCTAGTTTTGGGTTAGCTCTCCTGAGCGTAATTGTCCGGGCGGCTGAAACCTCTCTGCTGTGAAACGGCAACAAATCGCTGCATCTCCTCAAAGCAACATCCACACACTCACACCAGCTCTCACTGCACACGCCCGAACTTCCCAGCAGCTCCCAATGCTGTCTCAACACTGCTGAAACGTTACAGGGATGCTGTGGGAATGTTTTTGGATTAGTAACACAGAGGCTTCAGATTTTGAGTGTAGTCGTAAATAGAACAAGTGTCTGTCTTATCAGCAGTGTGAAAGAGAGAGTAAATTTTCATCAGTATGAAGCCAATTGCTCAAAGCAAGCATGCCAGACCAGGAAAGGGCAACAGTGTGAGGTCTTATTTTTGGAACATGACCAGAAGGTTATTGGTTCAAATTCCTCAGGGGGACACTGCTGTGGGATCCTTGAACAAGGCTCTAAATCTTATCTGGACCAATGAAAAGACATGACACACAGTATAGGTGTGTTTATGGTTATGATTTGCATATATACATGAAGTGATGATGAAACAGGTGGTACAGTGTAACATTTGAAGGCTGTGTGAGATATGAGGCTGTTGTTCTGAGATGTGCTTTTAGAGTGTTCTCCTGTATCTATGCTGTAACCCACATACTGCAGCCTGCTTTAGAACAACCTCTGCTTCCCCGAATGCATTCCTCAGGGAAATAAACCACAGTTTTTAATCATTTATAATTATCAGTATTAATGCGTTTGCCTTTCACCTTTCTGTTAACACTCTATGAGTCTGTATTCAGTTCCCTTTTGAAAGATCTCTGATTCACCTGCCCCTCCCTCTATGTGCTGTCAGTCATACAGGGGGTGTGGTCTGTACCCCCTCCCTCTTCTGCATCATCTTTTAGATTTATACATGAAAACCTCATAAACCTAAACCTTTTATATGTGTTCCATCACCAGCTGAATGAAACAGAACATTAATTCTATAAGATAAACTCATAAAACAACATAAAACAGCATTAAAACAACACTGAAGGCTTCTCATATGTCTAATGGGTTCAGGCTTGGTGACATGCAGTGTCTCTCCAGGACAGTTTCTTTGAGGGTGGGGGTCACAGTATCCCGAGAGCTTATGCTTTTTTATATTACACAACCTACAAATTGTCTCTGAAAACAATTTAAACTCTGGGAAAGTGTTTCTTTGGATGTTCAAAGCATCATACATCAGTGATAAAGGCCACGCTCTCGCTTTGGCTACATAGCGGCCTGAAGCCCTGACCTAGGATCAGTCCACTAAGCTCTAGCTGTGGCCCAACCATTCTGTGCAACAGCTGGAACAGATGCAGAGTCAGTCTTCAGAGGAACCATCTGCTCAGTTCACTCTTATGTCCAAACAAACACTTTCACTGTTGTTGATTTAAAAATATTGGCCAACTCATTTCTCAGAATCACTGTACATGAATTCCAAGTTGCAGTCGGTTTTGTGTGGATCCAAGCCACAGTTTAATATCACCTTTTATGACTCTGTCTGTACTGTCATCAAACAGAAAATGGTTGCCTGCCACTTTATTAACAGGATACTCGGTATCTGTGAAAGAGTGATCAGTACAGTGCCCTCCCAAGGCCAGGAGTGAAACTGCATGCCAGCAGGACCTTTAGTCAGAACCAGAACCCAAGGACTGCCTGTGCTTTGCCCTGTACTTTGAGTCAGACATCCAGAGCGCATTACAAGCTTTAACTCTGAAATGAATTTTTTTTACACAGCAGTTTTTATCTGCAGACTGGGGTGCAGTTTGGGGTTGTGGTGGATGGCAGACAGGTGAACAACATGGAGAGCAAAGTTAAAGGAGATTCAGATGTGAAAGGAATGTCAAGGTGGAAGTGATTTAATCTGTAATGTATCCTTCAAGGCCAGAGCAGATTCACTGTAGACTAAAATGAGCTGATCATTGCAGTTTTGTTTTGCTGATTATAATTTCTTAGATTATTCTGATGATTATGATCTTAGATTATGATCTTTTTAGGTTAGTGTTAGATAATAAAAATGTAATGGTTGCTCAGATTTGTCACTCAAAGTTAAGGGCGAAGTCAGAGTGAAGAGAGGCTAGAGGGTAACGCAGCCTCGAACCTCAGACCGAGGCTGGGCCCTGAGGCTCCGCCCATCACTGCTGCACAGGAGGCTGAGAGCTCCTGACACTCACTTACATTTACATTTATTCATTTGGAAGACGCTTTTATCCAAAGTGACTTACCAGTGAGGTAGAGTACAACACAAGCAAAAATGAATGCCAATCTGCCAATCCGCCAATCCAGATTCAGCTGCCATGGCAGCACAAAGCAAGTCTGCGGACGACATCATCAAATCCGCCAAGTTCCCTGCCGCCTACGCCCCCAGCCCTGACCAAACGCCAAAGATCGAGACAGACTACTGGCCCTGCCCGCCCTCCCCAGCTGCAGTAGGTAGGCTCCTCCTCCTGCACCAGGACGCGCAGTCGATCCAGATCCAGGCCTAACCAGTTACACAGAGAGTGTCTCCTGTTACCTTTGGTCTGGCACATCCATAGGTCATATCCTTCAGAGACAGTGACGTTTCCCCAGCAGCTTGTGTCCCTGTGTAGCTCAGTTAGCTGCCTCGATGTCACTTAGTTTACCTTTCAGAACAGATTATGAAGAATTGTGCCTTACACAGAACAATGCCATTAGTGCGGGGAATAAGACCATTCACAACATCCCATCATTATGCAAAAATAAAAATACATAAATCAGTTCATTTATGTCATTGACTTCATACTGATCATGACAACAGTGTGTGTGTGTCTTTATTTTTAGTTTTACCTTTTGTCAAACCCTACATTACCTCATTCACGCTCATATGTGTCAGTGCTGTAGCGGGTCCTCCTGCAGGCCGCTGAGGGAAGTGATGTGTTTTAGCAGCTGGTTACAGTAGCTCTCCCTTTGAGAAGCGGGTTTTCTCTGAGCTACTGAGGGACCCGGTGACAGAGAGAATCAGCACTGCTTACAGAACACATGGCTGGAAACCTTAGTGTGATCTTGTGGAGAAGGATTTGATTGGTCCAAACCAGCGGAATCAATTTCTTGATAACTGTGACAGGTATAACTGTGGATTAGACTGCAAGGTGTGTGTGTGTGTGTGTGTGTGTGTGTGTGTGTGTGTGTGTGTGTGTGTGTGTGTGTGTCTGTGTCTGTGTGTGTCTGTGTATTCATAGTGTGATTCTGGTACTGTCAGGTTCAGACGGGAGGCGTCGTTCACGAGAGGAGGAGGAGGAAGAGCTTCTGAAACGAAGACAAATCCAGGAAGAGCATCTCAACAAGGTCAGCTAAGATAGCTAATATAGTCAACACAGCTAACGCACTGAATGTAGCTAATACAGCTAACATAGCTACTGCAGCCAACCCAGCTAATACAGTTAATAAAGACAGCACAGCTAACATGGGTACTGCAGCCAACACAGCTAACACAGCCAATACGGCTAACACAACTAATATAGTTACTACTGCCAATACGGCTAACACAGCTACTGCAGCCAGCACAGCAACTGCAGCTAACATGGGTAATACAGCTAATACAGCCAGTACGGCCAATGTCCTCCAGGTTTATGCTGTATTAACACAGTGTTTACTACATTTACTCAGGGTTTACTTAGGGTTTACTCAGTGTTTCCGGAGGCTTTACTCTCAGGAAGCTGTTCACTTTTCTCAGTATTTACTCGCTGTTTACATCCTGTGTAACTGTGTCCTCAGATCCAGTCTGGGCTGGGGAAGCTGATCCTAAAGGAGGAGATGGAGAAAGAGCGCTATTCCCGCTGTGTGTCCGCCCAGCGCTGTGACTCCGCCCAGTACACTAACTGCACAGGAGGTAACCCCGCCCCACCCCACTATCCCCGCCCACACCACACCCACCTGCCCTGGCTCATCCCAGCTCTGAGTGACCCCATCCCCCTCACAGCTATGCACATAAAGCCGCACGGTCTGGTGCAGTTTCCCAAAGAAATGTGTCTGTCAAAGGCTAAGATGATTTGCTGCTCAGAAAGCTGGGCTTTCTAATCTCTCTCAGCTGGAAGCCCTGTGGAGCTTTGGGGGGATGGATCTTCTCAGGACAGACTCAGGCTAGAAATATGTGTGCAGGGTCATTTGTTTTCTGTGTTAAGCTTTGCATTGTTTTTCATACTTCCCATCACACAGACTAAATGGGATAAAATGGGGCAGATGGTTTTCCCCAGGAGAGAGGGAGTTTGACATTGTTCATTTCAACATCGTTCCAGCAGTTTGATATTATTTTGTCTGTGCTGTGTCTGTGGCACGTGACCTCTGACCTCTCACTTAAACATAGCTCTGACCGTCTTTGTGTCTGTTGCAGACCCCAACTCCCCAACCTCCAAAACGTCCTCACTGCCTGGATACGGCCGCAACGGGCTCCACAGGGTAAGACAGAGAAAGGCGCTATATGTCCCTCCAAAAATGAGAGAAAGAGGGAGGGAGGAGAGACAGAGGGTTAGAAAGAGAGAGAGAGAGAAAAAGAGAGAGGGAAAGAGGGGGAGAAGGAGAGAGGGAGGAGAGAGGGAGAAGACAGAGGGAGAGAAAGGGATATAAGGAAAGGGAGAGAGGCAGAGACAGAGAGAGAAAGAGTGATAGGAAGACCCTGGTGTGGAGAATCCTTATATCTGTAGCCCGGCCCTCACTAAGCCGCTGTGTGTTTCTGTCCTTGCAGCCCCAGTCCACAGACTTCACACAGTACAACAGCTACGGAGATGTGTGTGGGGGAGTAAGAGGTACTGTACCCGCGGAAGGCCACTCTCACCATATCCCATAATGCCCTGTGTGTAACGATGACATCAGACTCTCTTCATTCTGTGTGGGGATTCTGGATTCTGTTCACTCTACATAAACATGGGCCAATTGGTTCCCATTTAGGAACAAAGATTAGAATTAATTCATTGTTATGTTGCTGTTTTCAAAACCACATTCATTTTTCATATTTCATGGTTAATGAAGTTTAACTTTGTTACTGTGTCTTTCTGAGTATGTTTTTGTCAGATTGACGGCGTGATACATATTAACGTACTTCTTTAACTCTCTTCTTTGTCTTGCAGAATTCAAGGTACGTAAGGAGCATGCATGCCTGCCACCCTCCGCTGTGCTGTTTCTGCAGCTCACAGCATGCTCATTGCCTTGCATGACCATGGATACGTGCGCTCATGTTACGTTCTCGGGCGTACACATGTAACGGAATGCGGTTCACTGCCATGCGCTCTGCTTGCATATGTGTTCTGTTCTGTGAGGGTGCGGTTTACTCACGGTCCCTCAGACCTCTCCGCGGTCACGGTCAGTGATAAACTCACAGTGTGCCACCAGCAGCAGATACACGCAGGTCACACTCTAATGCTGCATCTCTTGCTTTTCCTTTCATTAAAAAAGTATGGATTCTCAGCAAATAGCAGTCTGGCCGGATTACGTGTTCATTTAAAGGAGACATTTTAATCTGAACATAGCTGACCAATAGGGTGAAACAGTCACCAGTTTTCACCATACCTTTTGGTCTGTGAAATGTGACACCCTCAGTGGGTGGGGTCAGGAAGTGCCTGAGGCCGGTACGAGCCCAGATGTAACAAGCGATAATGAGTGTGAGATCTGTAACTCAGGGTCCGGCAGGAGGAAGCCGGGTGAGGTGTTTTGTCTCGGGGGTTGCCATGGTAACAGGGGAGGGAGAGGGCGCCCTTCCTGTGTGTGTTGAGGAAGGTGTTTTGTCGTCATGGTAACACAGCAGACTTCTCCTGACGGGCTGATGGGCTGCGTTTTATCACTTGTGTGTGTTCTGTTCTGTAGCCCATTCAGGACGGCAGTGACTACACTTCCAGAATGGACAGGGGACTTTCTATGCCTAATATGTTGGAACCAAAAGCAAGTATTTCATTCCTGTCATATTGTTGAAATTTGTTTTATTTTTTAAAATTTCTTTCAGGAAACCCGTTGCTCCTTTGTGTTTATGACCAGTGTAGTGTGTGTGTCGTGAGTGTTTTGTGAGGCAGAGCCATCAGATATTTCGTGTTTCTGTAAACCAGAGGGGTGTAGGGTTCGGTAAGGATCTTTGCAGAATAGGAGCTGACCCTGATCTCTCAGTCACACAGCCTGAGAGAGACCCTCGTCCAGGGCTGGCAGTACTCACAGATTCACACTGTAGTCCAGATGGGTTTTTACAGAGGCAGTGGGCTAAAGCTCACAACAGCAGTGCCTAACCTGGGCTGTGAACGTACAGCCTAATGTTGCACAACGGCAGTTACTGCAACATTGTGCGTATCTGTTTGCACATGAGCAGACAGGTGTGCCTCACCTGTGTGGACCTATTCTACCCATGAGATCCCGAGGCCAACTGCAGTTACTCACCTCAGTTACCATGGTTCCCAGTTCCCATAATGCTTAGCGTGCATTGTGTGCCCCTGTACTGACGGTGCACAACCTCTGACCTCTGGAGTAACAGCTGTGTCCCTCGGTTTCCTTCCGTGTGCAAAGGAAGTGACATCACAGTGTTGTGGTTGTTACGCTGTGAGCCTACTTGCTAGTTAAAACCATCACACCTGGTGTTATAGCTTAACCTCAATCACAATGACCTTGGTGTCACACAAGCTGTGACCCCTCCACCACCCAACCCCACCCCCGTACTCACAAAGGTCTGTCATGCCATGAAGTCTGCCTCATCAACTAAAAACTGGAAAGCAGAAGCCCAAAGCGCAAGAGTCTAAGCATTTAGATGCAGTTTCACAAAAGTCCAAATGACACAGGAGCACACCGCACCAACACGACTCTGTAGGACACTTTGCTTTCTCTGTTCTTCAGAGAGTCCTTTATTTCACGTTTCAGCAGTGTGCTTTCCAGCTTTTGTGAGATGTGGGCATCCTCATGGCATCAGAGATGCGGACTCTCAGTGCTGTATCAGCGCGCTCTCATCCACAGTGCTGTGATGAAAGCCGTGTGCTCAGGTCTCTCCGCCTGTGCTTGTGTGTCCCTCAGCTGCCTCTCATCCTCAGTGCTTTAGCTCTCAGGAAGGTGTGTGTCCTGTCTGGCTCGGTAGCAGTGTAATCTGAGTGAAATACCAGTTTTTTGGATAAAAATACACACACACATGTGTACACACATTCACACACACACACACACACACACACACTGCACGCTCAGGTACAGCAGTCGCTGGGGGTCACACAGAGGTCACCCTGTTAACCCCGCGCAACGTCATTTGACCAACCACCTCCCCTGATCATCCACCTCCCAGGATTCTGGGGACGGCACAGCACAGCATGTCACACATAACGTTTTCACAATGTCCTTGCAACACTGTGACAATCTCACAGACATGCTGGGAATGCCACTGATGGGCCTTTGATTTTATCTGTTTATATTTGTTGACTGCTGTCTTTACCAGTATCTCCACCAGGGGGAGTCTTACACATAGAGAGGTGTGTGTGTGTGTGTGTGTGTGTGTGTGTGTGTGTGTGTGTGTGTGTGTGTGCGTGCATGTTTGTGTATGTGTGATGTTTGTATGTGTGTGCATGCATGACGTGTGTACATACCTGTGTGTGTGTGTGTGTGTGTGTGTGTGTGTGTGTATCTGTGTCTGTATGTGTGTATGTATATGATTATTAGGCAGGAGTCTACAGAGGCAGTGTTACCTCTGCATAGATGTAGAATAGCCTGCAGTCCATTCGGCATAGCCAGCCCCATCCAAGCCATAGAAAGGCTCCCCCGGCCCCCCCCGCACTCACAAACACACACACATAGACTGACCCTTGCAACACGCTGTCTGTCTTAAAGGTGTACCCCTACGAAATGCTCACCATCACCGGCAGAGGCCGCACCAAGCTCCCCAAGGACGTGGACAGAACCAGGCTGGAGGTAACAGCTCAGCTGCAGCGTTTTACCTGACCTTGGCTATGATGCCCCCCTCAGCGTATTAGCATGATGTACAGGGCACATACTGCACTGATTTTCTTTTACAGTTTTACAGTTTTACCATGCATTCTCTTTTTATGGCCGAACAGCACACCATTTTCCTTTATGCTTTTGTTGTGTTTTCCCGAACAGAAATGTATATTTTAGTTTATGGTTAGTCATAATTTGATTCATTCTGATTGGTTTTGTTTCTGTTGTGCTGTCCCGTGGCTGTTTAGCGTTAGCAGCGGTTAGCTCTGGACCTGCTGACTCTCCTTCCCTCCCCCTCTCCACAGCGGCACTTGTCCCCCGAGCTCTTCTTCGATATTTTTGGGATGGAGATCCAGGAGTTCGACAGACTGCCCCTGTGGAAGCGCAACGACATGAAAAAGAAAGCCAAGCTCTTCTAACCCTCAGAACCTGCATGTCTTCATTTATACACACAGTCAGCCTCTCACTCCGCTATTGGAATTTTACATATAGAGTTTGGTTTGATTTGAATTTTATTCAAGCAGAAACCCTGTGAAAAGAAAGTTTATTTTTTTGCTTGAACAGAAGGCTACCCCCCAGATTCAGATACTAGAGATAGATTTGAATGAGTGTAATGGGGTAGAAGGAAAGCAAAGGCGTATTTTAAAAGGGGAGGAGACAGAAATGTTTCCTTCTGAGCGCTTGTTTTCTAAGGGTTTTAAATAAATAGAGCTGCTTCTTTATTTTTCTCTGGGTTTCACTGCTGCCCAAATTTTATTCGCAGGACCCCCCATAGACATCAGCGGGGTTCTTATGCTAAAAAGCCATTTAATACACTGCACACCCCCCACCCCCACATCGCTGCTGGTAATAATGAGAGCTTGCAACTGCATCCCTACAATTAGAACCGAGGGAATCGGCTTCCGGTAAGGGGGGTTGGGGGGAACGAAGGCCTTTGCTTCATTAATGGCTACCTGCTGCAAGGCCCCAGGGACCCTCTCTGGAAAATGTTAACCCGGGGAAAGTGCTTGGTTGGACACACCGAGTGTTCACGGATTATCTGACCAGACCTGTCCCTGGGTTTAACATTCGTTGTCTTTCTTTCCAGATGAACTGCTATAATTTCAGTCTCATGTTATGCTAAGTATTTAGTTATTTAAGACGCTGATCATTATCTGAGAATAGACAGACGTGCCCTTTAATATCTCCTTGTCGGTGTCTGAGGAGTCTGACTGTAACCCTGCAGTGTCACCACTAGAGGTCAGGCTTGAATCATGTCTGTGTGTGCTGACCAGCTTGTCTCATTTTTTTGAACATATTATTGTCACCGTCTTACACAGAATATAACTTAATGACTTATGTTCCTTCTTTCATTGTCATTGTAAAACCATCAGTCCCAGATTTTTGGCCCATAATGACAGTAAACACAAAGTGCATATACCAAATATCACTGCAAACATTTAGAAAGATGTTAAGAAAAATAACTACAGCTGGTGTGACTGTGTTTTATAGGTGAATTATAAACTGCCATTTTGTTGTATTAAGGAAAACAGTGCTTCTGGTCACTTTGCAGGAGTGGCATTGACACTGATGCTCTGAACTTCAGTTCAACCTGCATTTTTAGGAATCAGATAATTATCAGCCACAAAGCCTAAAAGAGCATAGTTCTCCAAGCCACATACTACTGTGTTCTGAGCATTATGGGATGTCACTGCTGGAGACTATTTCAGCAGGTTCTGCAGGACCAGTTGGGGCACTGGTTACTGTGGCAATCCTGGGTCTATAACCAATCAGTAATGAAGACTTTGCTGTAGTTGTAAATAGATAACCAAAAAAAGATGATGTCACCTCTCCCTCAGCGAACGTTTTTTTTTTTTTTTAATGAAATCCCTTTGTACACTCCTTGGTATGAAGGCAAATATGCGCTGTTGCCCTGAGAAACACAATTCTTTATAATACAACAGTAATGTATTTGAAAATGGATTAAAAAAAAGGTGTTTTAGCAGTGAAGAACTATGGTAATCCACCTTCCATATCAAATGAAAAGTTAAAAAAGAGAGAGAGTTTTGATATGCATATTTACCAATGTTTTATGTCTTTTGGAAGAGAGACTTTAATGATGTAACAGTGCTACTGAATAATAAAGAGCAGCCATTCATAACAGCAAGAGCTCTCCTCTTTCTATACAGTTGTGTGTGTGTCTGTGTCTGTCTGTGTGTGTACAGTATGAGAGACAATATGAGAGAGAGTGATAAACTTGTGTAGAGTTCTGTTCTAACTGTGTGTATCTGTGTGTCTGTGAGTGAGAGTGTCAGTGTGTCTGTGTGTGTGTCCGTGTGTGTTTGAGTGTGAGTGTGAGTGTGTCTGTGTGTTTGAGTGTGTGTGTGAGAGAGAGTGTTGAGCCTGCTCAGACTGTGTGTAGATGTGTGTATTTGAGTGTGAGATTGTGAGTGTATCCATGTGTGTTTGAGTGTGAGAGTGTGAGTGTGTCTGTGTGTTTGAGTGTGTGTGAGTGTTGAGCCTGCTCAGACTGTGTGTAAATGTGTCCTGTAATGTTCCCCTGCCTTACCAAGGGTTTGCTTGTTCTTTTCCTTCAGTCTGAAATGTCAGACACCCCCACAGTCCCAGAGCCCAGCTGCACAGGGGGTCCCTCTCTCTCTCTGTGGGTGTGTGGGTGCTTTGAACTGAACAATATGGACCCCTTCATTCACCATTTGATCACTTACCACTCCACTGTGTGATACTTCAGATAGTTCAGCGTCCACCACAAGTCACAGCGTGTGTGTGTGTGTGTGTGTGTGTGTGTGTGTGTGAGAGTGAGAGAGCATGTGTGTATGGGGGTGTGTGTGTATGAAAGAGAGCGAGAGAGAGAGAGAGTGTGTGTGTGTGTGTGTGAGAGAGAGAGAGAGAGAGAGAGAGAGCATGTGTGTACATTCAGAACATTCTCTGTCAGTATATCTGTCTGTCTCTCTTGTTTCTCAATTCAGTTTTTCATTTGAAGTGGCTTTATGGGCGTGACTATGAATTGTATGTGTTGCCAAAGCATTCCTACACTTACAGCAAACACTGTAACATTGACGCAGAATTACAGACTTACTCAGACAACAATTCCACAGACCAATTAATTGTGAGAATAATGAATATCTGATGACAGAGTCGTCACATAACTTACGTTTTGGACATGCTGTGTCTGTTGTGGCATTGTCACAACCTACCAGAAAGATGAAGCTTGGGTCCGGCTCTCTCCCTCTGTCTCGTTTCCTGTTCCTTTCGGCCTGTCTCTTTCCTCTTCTCTCCTCTTCAGAGGGCCAGAGGTGGTGCATCAGAGGGAAATGACATCTATTTTTAGGCCACATTGTGTTTGTTTATTCATTTATTTATATATTTTTACACTTGGCCGTCTTCCACAGAGCAATCTTAGGGGATTTGGGGGGTTTTATTACAAAATATGTTCAAAATGTTCTTGGGTTTTAGAAATATTTACTCTTGCTTAAAACTAGACAAATATTTCTGCATCCTTTTGTGCAAACAGCACTTGAATTAGAGCTGCAGGGCCTGATTAAACTTCCCCTGGTCCGTTAAAAATGAACTCAGAGCTGCACACGGGCAGCCACACAGAAGGTACAGATTTACAGCTAAAAGAGTCATTTGTGAAGTTAATTGATGATACGTTTTTCATTTTTCGTGGTGTTACAGAAGTTCTGAATCACTTCAGTAGATTAAATATAAACCAACATGGATTCTTTAATAATAACTTATTGAATAATAAAAAGAACTAGAGAATGTAATTCCAGGGAATTACGAGTGCATGAAAATGCAAACAGTCTAATTTTACATAGATAAAAGTATATAGGCCTACATCAAACAGATGTAGGTGGTCAGAACAGCTGCCACAAGATTCTAATTGCTTAATGGCTCTATTGTGATGTCATAAAGGCCAATGTTAAGTCTATGGGGAAAATTTTGATAGTTTTTAATTAATAGTTTAAAAAGTATAAATGTTACAAAAATAAAAAATACATAGCATAAGTGTCCTTTGTAAGACCTACGCAACACAGTTTGAATGAAGTTTCTACGTTAAACGGTTGAAGCTGTATTAAACGCACAAAATTGGTTAGAAGAAGAAAAAGAAGAATAAGAAAAATTTGGATAACAATAGAGTGCATTTTCATGCACTCTAATTACATAAGACCTCACTGGCTGTCAGTTCCCACCTGAGCTCAAAATTAAATCATAAAATCCTCAAAGGTATATAAGATAATTCTACCAATAATGTGATTTTGTTTCCATTATTTTCAGATACAAACAGGACAGTAAAATGTCAGTATGGAAAGTGTCAGCCGTCCATTAGTATGTGATTTGCTTTTGAAACGCCCTCGGTCTTTGGAGTTCCAGTTTGTGCGGAGTACGCAGTGAGGTGGGGAGATTGCTTTAGGCCTCCTGCAGCTGGGGTGTCTGCCCTGCACAGACACTCCTGTTATCTTAACCCTCCAAAAATCCTGCACGTCCTAAAACCTATTTTCAATCTAAACATCCAAACTGGACCTGATCATTGTGTTGCTGAACTGTCAATAATATTATTGCATCAAGTAACCGTTTTCTTTATAAAACACCCTGAAGACACAAGAGAACAGTTAGCTCAGGTGTTGACCTGCCTGGTTCACTCTGTATTCTCATCAAAAGTGTTTAAATATTTCAAACATTTTAAAAGTGTTTTTTTAAACACCCACATGAGCCTCTAGCCCTGGCAAATACACCTGTAAATGGAGTGTACTAGCTTCTGTTGGGGAGAAGGGGCCACGCCATTGGTCCTCACATATAAATAAATGGAGCCACCTTGTCCTGGTGTTTCTGCATGGGGGCTACTTGGCTTGTTTTTGGGGTCTTTGCTACGTGCCCCCCCTTTTCACTGCCCTCATGGCGCTGGATCGTGGCGTGTGTGGCGGGGGTCGGCTCTGCTGAGGTCCAATCTGAGATCCTGCAGCTTCCTGCCAGCTCCGCCCCCTCTCGTCACCATGGCGCTCCTGCGTCTCTCTCACGGCTCTCCTGCAGTGCGTTCTCTGAGGTCACCCCCCCCACCACCACCACCCTCTTCTCCCTCAGAGTTTACCTGTGTGACAGCGATGACTCTGAGGTCCTGACTGGATCCTCTTTCCTCACTTGTAATCCACCTGCAGGTCTCCTCTCTTCTCCAGGGTCCCCCACCTCCACACCATCTGCCTCCTCAAAGACTCCCCCTAGCCTGCTGTGCTGGGACGCTGCGTTCTGGCCGCATCTCCTGCGCTGGTGCAAACCCCTCGCTGCCCCTGGAATCCTCAGAGAGTCAGAATTCATCCTGGCCACTTTCCACCATATTCTGTGGCCTCATGTGTCTGACCTCACTCCTCTGACAACACACACATATAGACAGGGAAAAAACGCCCAGTTTAGCACACCTACACCTGCTTATATCTGAACCCTCCCCTCACCCTTACCAACCTCCCCTCACCTCAGTATCTAACAGGATGATGCGGATGCTCTTCTGTTACATGCTTCTGTTCCTGTTTACATACACTCCAGAGTAGGAATAACTGTGGAGGGCACTGTGGCCTTATGTGAAGGCTAACCCTACATGCTTTCTGATTCAGCTGTGAAGCAAGCTGTGGGATGCAGGGTCTGTTAAGTGGAGCCGATGTGACAGTTCAAAGCATGTGTACCAAACCGCGCTCTGTGTGTGTGTGTGTGTGTGTGTGTGTGTGTGTGTGTGTGTGTGTGTGTGTGTGTGTGTGTGTTCTGTCACCCCATCACCCTCTCACTCTCCCCCACACAAGAAGACACATTGATTCCTCCCATCCAATCAGCTCTCTCCGTTCCATCTGACACACTTTTTCACCCCCACACACATACCCCCGCCTCCCCATCATGCTTTGCTGCACTTTGGGAAAATGAACAAAGCAGCTGATAGGAGGCATCAGCCTAGCCCACGGTGGCTTACATGGGAACCGCCCGCAGCCAGAAGCCTCGTCTGAGTCAAAACCCAGCTGAATCTCTGACCCCTGAGTCACAGCTGAGGAATGCCTCTGTGCTCCCCATGGTAACAGCCGGCAGCAGACCAGATCCGGCAGGATCTCACACCATTTCCCCAGCTAACCTATACATGCACATATCCCTCCAGCAATGTTGCTGAAAGGTTGCAGCGCATGGTTCGGTCCGTTGCATGTTTTGAATCCTGTGCGACAGTTTGCATACCTGTACAAGGGCAGTTAATATGCATCTCTGTCCAGTCCTGACCACTAGAAGTCCACTGTGCTTGTTCATGTTATGGCAGGAACATGACACCGTATGATAATTTAGAATAATATTAATATTAATGGCTGCAGTACTGTGGTATGAGTGAGAGATGATCTTGAAGGGCAGAGAACAAGAGCAGTATGAAAGCTAGCGACCCTGGATGGCTCTACCACCCTGCTACCCTAAACAACTCTATCACTGAACCAGTCTACCACCCTGCTACCCTAAACAACTCTATCACTGAACCAGTCTACCACCCTACCCCCTACCCCACTACCCTCCTACCACCTTACCACCCTACAGTAACACTCTACCACCCTCCATAACTTTCACACTCGCTCTTGCTAAGATACTCTCTGACTGAGGCACTCTCACCAGGTGACTGAGTACTGAAGACCTCCAAAGTGACAGGGGGAACCAGAGAGAAAAAGGGTCTTTTTTTCCCCACTTACTCCAGTAGCATCACACTGATGTGGATCAGCGACCATTCCTACTACTGCAGACACTGTGTGAGCATTTTACTGATTGGTGCAGTCCTAACCTCTGACCTCTGGGGTTCAGCTGGAATAACCCTGTACCAGCTGGACCATTCCCCCACTGTAAGGCTGAGTGAGTGACCCCATCTAGAGAACAATGCCAAACCCTCTCACATCAGATCATCAACACTCCAGCCATGAGGTCACTGAACCGGGGGGCTGCATCTACTGCAGCTACTAGTCACTACTACACTATGAATACTTCATATCCCTCTCCTACTGCTCATGAAATGGTCAGTTTGATTAGAAGACAGGCCTTCTCGTGCAGGGTGTTCGCCATGCTTGCATTGTACATTGTTTGTAAATCACCCAATAATCCATCTGACTGAGGTACATAACGTTTATATAACCACACTGCTGCTGCTCAAACCACTGCTCCACACTGCTGTATAGGGCAGCTGCATTATGTTTTGATACAGAACCACACTGTGCTTTTAGTTTTGAAGATGAAGATCTTCCATTTCAATGTTCCTTTGTTCCCCACAGGGCTGTTCTTTGAGAAAACCGCACCCTTTGACTCAGGTCACCTGCGATGCTCTTTGTTGCGGACAGCGAGAGGAGTTAGCCGGCAGAGCGAGCTAGCGCATTAGCAGAGCAATGCTGGTCTGCAGAAACCTGGCTCGATTTCACGGTTTTACGACATCAGTGTTTGTTTACTTGAAGAACTTTTCTTTTCCCTAAATACCAGCAATGAAACGCAGATGATCAGGCAGACTGTCGCTCTGCTTTCTACTTCTTCAGCAGTTCCCAGGCTCCTCATACATACCAACCGTACTCCAGCACAGCCGCGATCGGCCCCTAACCCCAACCCCCTGCCAAGTTTAACTGACCCACTTAACAGACAGAGTAAAATAAATACTCCACATAATTAATTATTTTGAGTAAAACGCTTCTCTGTTATTGTCAGTAAATGTGGAAACTCTCGGTATTCTCGTGGGTTCCGAACAGTCCCGGCAAGAGAGTCCTTGAGGCCGTTCTCACAGCCCACGCCACGGAGCCTCGCGAGCGCAGCCCAGACGGACCGCGTCCACGGAACGCGATAAATGAGACACAGCATCGGGCAGGGCTTCGCCATGACAGTTTACTCTTAATCTGATGACCCATCTCTTTTAACTGGGCTTTCGTGAGAGGGTGCTCAGCAGTTTGGGTCACTTCTGAAACTCCAGAAAGTTCCAATGGGGGCAGCAGGATATCTGTCAAATGATCCTCAAAAGTAAAGAATGAACGTTTCTGTTTCAGAGCGAACATCAGACGCTTAACAACTTTATAGAAGATGTTCCAGACAAAAGTGGAAATAAAAAGCAGTTTACTGTGTTTGGAAAATAATAATTCAATGGCATAACTAGGCCTATAAGTATTAATTGGTGAATGCCTCTGATAATTGGGTGCACCCGGCTGGACAAGATCCAGGTAATCAAACCCAAGATCAGAAACCTCCTGCAATTATTGTACATGTTCATGCAGAGCGCTTAATCGCTACATAACTAGACTATTTTCTCAACCTCTACGTAAAACCTACACAAAATGTCTTAATTTATATGCACATTATAATTCCAAGGGGATCTCACATTTGGAGGAACGAGCGACCGTTTCATTTGTATAGTCTACATTAACCAAATAACAATGTCTGATAAGAGTGGGTTCTGTCGTTCAAATGAAGGAATTAAAAGTGCGCAATGCTTTCACAGCGTAACCTCAGGGCTGTAATGAATTACAAAGGCCATGTAATCACTACAAGCAGACAGGAAATGAGTGGAATTTTTTTTGAAGATCGTTTGTCTAAGCACAAATAAAATGCAGCTCTAACATGAATCACTAGATAGATCGAGATAGATGGATAGATGGACACATTCATATACAGGCTGATGGATTGATTGGTTGATAACAGCTTGTTTTGCTTCTGCAGTAAAGAATAACCTACATTCGATCCCCAATCAAACACAGACAAGCGGAAAACTGCGTGCGCCTCCGGGCGAGGCTCGCCGGGACACCGAGGAAGCCGTGAAAGCTTTCAAAATTCATTCCACTCTCCTGACAGACTTCTGTAATTACCGCACGGTATGACAAAATCCCCGTTCAGGTGACATCAGCAACCTGTTTCACCTCCAAAGCCCACTTTGGGTAATCCCGATGGGTATCTGCAGCAGACAGTAATTACGCACTGCGTTTTCCACGGCGGCCCCAGGAGGGGTACTGAGCTTTAAACCTGGATTACAAGCTATCAGCAGTTTGTCTGCACACAGAATGTTTTTTATTGGTTTTATTCAGATGAAAGCTTGCGGCCTTCTTAGGTCTGAACAACAAGGGACCCACTAAAACCCCCGTAATGTCGGGGTTCGGAGGCAGTGCACGGGGCAAGGCGCTCCACAAAGCGCTTTTCCAGCCCGCGGAGCCGCGCTCCTCCGCCGTGCCGTCTGACTTCCTCTGAGCACTGTGTGCGAGCCGCATTCCGGCCGTGTTTTCTCAAGCTTCGGATCATCCCCCGGGTCACTCAGTAAGGGAGTTGAGACGTTCATTTTTTTGGCAGAGGGAGGCACGAGGCTGATTTCTGGGAAAATTAAGCCCCCCTCCCTCCTCCGTCCCCCCAAAAACAAAACAACTGAAGGCACAAAAGAAACAGCGCGCAGATTACTATTGCTATTTAGTAATGTGATACCCTGTAATGTGATTTTTTTTAATCTGCATCTATAGTACATGTTGTAGAAAGCTATCTATACTTCTGCAATCTACAAAACTGCTACGAATGGTCTTATTAAACTATGCATAGCCATGGGGTACCAATAATTACTAGTCTCGCTGCTGTAAATTATCAACATATTTATTGTATCAATAGCGCACATTTAAAAGGGGAAGCTGCTTGGTGTGAGCTGAGAATCTGCCTGTTTGTCAGCCCTTGAGGCAACTTTTCAGATGGTCAGAAGTGGAAGGGAGAGCGAGCGGAAGGTCGCCAGGCGCTCAGCTGTAGTAGCGATGACGTTCCGCAGGGGAGGCGCGGCGAAGGCGAAACCCTGAGAAAGCGGAGCCCGGAGGTTAGAGAGGAGTCTCACGGGGCGACCAGCCGCACCGAACCACACCAGCGCGTTTGGAGCGCTGCTGCCCTCGGAACCGCCGGCGCGGAGGCTCGGAGCTGTCCTGAAAGAAACAAAAAAGCCACAAGTCAAAAAAGGGATAAACCGACAAGTTTTCTTGGCGCGTTGACACATGGATAAGCATAAAGGTATGTCACGGCTCGTATAGGAGAAACAAAAGGATCCTGAAATGCATGTAAGATTCTCGGCAGTCAAACCAGACGTGTGTTTTCTGTACATCTTGCTATCTCGGTAACTGCGGCTTAGTTGCAGTGTTTGCGTCCAAGTAACTTATGACAGAAGCTATATTAGTAAATTTAACATGCCATGTTGTGGGGAAGTTCAAAGTTGCGCTAAGCATCCTTGTACTCGGTTTTGGCTGCAGAGGTACGTGACAGGGGTAAAATTTAACCAGGAAAAAACCTTCACCGCATACGAGTATTTGCCTGCTGTTCAGTAAATATTTGATGAAGCGAACAGTTCGTCCACTGTAGTTCTGCAAAGCAAAAGGGGTACCGAGCTGTGCGGCAATCTATCTACTGTACTGAAACTCCCTGCGGCTGAAACTCCTCCGAGGGAGAGTGGGAAGTCAGCTGGGTCCCAAAGCTGCCGCTTGTTCGCAGAAACACGGTCTGGCGCCTCAATCCACGTACCTGCTAACCGATCGCATCTATTTGTTTGTTTTCACTAATTAAAACGATAACCGGGGCAGCTTTGAAACGGCTTCTGCGCGGAACGGAACGGGGTCAAAGTACAGCAGTGCCAGTGAGCGTTGGTGGGCGTGGGTGCTGGGAGTGTGTGTTACTGTGAGAGGAGGGGAGGGGGTACCCACTACAGCGTTTTAATAACTACAAAAATGACGTTGGTTTATAATATGATGTGTGTTACAGTATTTTGGGAGGGGGAAATGGAAATTTCTGTTCAGTTAATCCAACAGTTTTCATATGTAGGCTTCACCGAGTGGACATTGAAATTCCCCTGAAAAGTGATGCCTTTAAAAAGTTTGTTTCACGACTCATATAACATATATATATATATATATATATATATATATATATATATATATATATATATATATATATATATATATATATATATATATATAATATATATAAATATATAATAATAGATTTAATGTCGTCATTATTATTTGTATTACTAGCACTCGTGGCTAAAGTGCCTCTTAGATGTGTTGGCATCATTAATAGTTCTTAAACCTGGGGAAACGGAAGGTGTTTAAAACTGGCGATGTTGGGTGGGGCGGGGGGGTTTACTGGCGTGAAAAGTCATTAATCCTGCGAGAAGCGTGATGCCTCTCTTCTCGGAAGGATGAGTGGTGCGGAGGTTTTTGCTGATCGGAGCCCGGTGAACGAGAAATTAAATACCAGCGGTCCCGCGGGACTTTACTGTAAATATTTACCCCGGTCCGATGTGGTTCATTCATCCGGCCCTCTCGGGGGCAGGTCTGTCCGCTTCGTCTCCATTCATCCTCTGCCTCGCATTAATACTTCGATCATAAATAAACATGAATGTTTGAGAAGTGAGCCGGGAGTGAATTCCAGTAGCAGGAACAATGCCTCTCTGGGGGACCCCGCGCATTCCTGCGGCTGCAGCCCCGGCGAAACGGTGCCATTAGCGCCTCGCTGCAGACCCAGAGTCCCCGGCGAGGGGCTGCGAACGGACCTCAGACTCTTCATTGTTAAAAAGGAGGAAAATGTTCAGCTGGACACCGTCTCAATGGGCCTCTGTGCGCAAACAATTGTGCATCTTGAGTCTGTGTTGTGCGAGAAGAATTCTCGTTCAGTTGAAAAGCTAATATTGAGGCTTTGTCTGGAATAATTTGAAGGATGAATTTCACCTGCCCAGATTCATTTATAGGTCAGATATAAACAAAATAAGGTGACTCAACACCTTTTCTTTGATCTTTATCAGCACCTCCAACAATATGTTCTTTCAAAAGAATTTACGCAGGACTGACTGTTAAGAGATAACACCTGCAGATTCTCATTCAGATAAATATTGCATCAAACATAAAAACAGGATGTGTTCATCAGGAATGAGCACCACCAAGTGCAGTATGTCCCCAGGAGCACTGTTACGAGTCAGCTACAGAAAAATAAACACAGAGACATCTCCGTGGCCAGAGGTCTTGTATGACAGTACATACAGTAGCGTTCATTTCTCACACCAGCCTTTTCTAGCAGGATATTTACTGAAGTAGGAAGTAAAATGCCACCCTTAGTGTACACCGACACACAAAGGACTCAAACCTGTAGCCTCCCTGCTAAAGAGACAGACCCTCTCACTAACGCATACTGTCCTGAGCTAACAGTCTGTGGCCTGCAGTACCTGTGTGTGTGTGTATGTGAGTGTGTGTGTGAGTGTGTGTGTGTATGTGGGTGTGTGTGTGTGTGTGTGTGTGTGTGTGAGAGTGTGTATGTGGGTGTGTGTGTGTGTGTGTGTGTGTGCGTGTGAGTATGTGTGTGAGCTGTACTGTTCTGAGCCAGGACCCTCTGAAATTCAGCACTGTCATCAGGAGTTTATGGGGTTAGAAGTCTACACGCCCCTTTGCCCCTGGGGGGAGGAGCCCTGCTGGGATTGTCCAATCAGGAGGCAGTGTGCTAAGTGAGACATCCGGTATGGGTGAGTGAGAGGAGGGGGTTGGCTGAGGCTCCGCGGTTACAGGAAGCACATAAACACGATGAAAGGACAGCTCGTCCTGCTCCCCCGCTGGAGGCCGGCAGCCTCACCCCCCAGAACCATCCTGTCCACCCACCCCGTCCTGTCCACATTGATCCAGGATCAGTTTCCTACGCCGCATCTACTCCAATGGGGTGCACCCTTGGCAAGATTCAATGAAATCTGATTGGTAGTTTTTCAGTAATATCATCTCACAGCAATGTAGACAAAAAGTTATGATTTTTTACTGAGTGGTTATTGTTTTGGAGTTTAATAAACATGTGTTATCAGTGCTGTGTCTATTAACATTATGCACTGTGGCAATAAGTGGAAGTGTGTTTACGCTGCTATCTGAAGAGTGTTTACACACTGTTCCAGGAAGGGTGTTACTATATGTGAATTCCAGTGTTGAAATACTGGCGTTATTTTATCTTCATTTGTTGATGTGATGATGATAATGAGTGTATGTTATCATCAGGGATCTTCCAGCCATATTGCATACAGTGCATGGGTTTTTTTTCCCTCAACACAAGCTTCACTGCTTTATACCAAACATAATGCTGATGAGCCAAAAAAAACCCTCAATTTTCATTGTGTTCTCTGTGTGCTCAGGTCATTGTGCGGTTCCCTTGTGGTCCTGTTCTCTGTGTACTCAGGTCATTGTGCAGTTCCTTTGCGGTCCTGTTGTCTGTGTGCTTAGGTCATTGTGCGATTCCTTTGCAGTCGTGTTCTCTGTGCGCTCAGGTCATTGTGCAGTTCCCTTGTGGTCCTGTTCTCTGTGTGCTTAGGTCATTGTGCGGTTCCTTTGCAGTCGTGTTCTCTGTGCGCTCAGGTCATTGTGCAGTTCCCTTGTGGTCCTGTTCTCTGTGTACTCAGGTCATTGTGCAGTTCCTTTGCGGTCCTGTTGTCTGTGTGCTTAGGTCATTGTGCGGTTCCTTTGCGGTCGTGTTCTCTGTGTACTCAGGTTATTGTAAAAGGTCATAAAGGTGCATCGTGACTGCTGAACCTTGTCCTTACAGCAGCACTGACAACTGTGGAATGTCAGGAGGGGAGCACACACCAGCCAATCGCATGGCCTCATTCCTCAGGGTTCATGCAGCGTTGACTGAGAATGCTGGGAATGTTCTCTCCATGGCGGCTTTCCTGATTGGACAGTAGGGACGCCTCCTTTTCCCATGTGATCAGTCTCCTCTGTCACAGAGGAAGGGGTCAGCATGAGGCAGAGAGAGTGTGGGAGCATTTGATTTTTATGGTTTAAGAGACTAGATAAAGGAGAGGACTAGGTGTGGCTACGGGTGTGATTGTGTGTGTGCGTGCGTGCAAGTGTGTGTGCTTGTGGGGGGAGTGACACAATTTCTGCTGAGGTGTGTCACTGTATTCGTGGAAGCTAACATATTGATGGCTTTCTGATCTATGTGTGAAGATCCAGCAGTAGGTGATCATTATTATTATTATTAACTGTAAAGCTCCTCCTAATTCCTGATTATGGCTGTTCTACTGCGTGAACATGTTTGTGTTATGATATGATTTATAACACCGTTATGTGATTTGGAGGAGCCGTCTCCAAATGGCCCCCAGAGACCGAGGTGACAGATAACACACAACTCCACAGAATGTTCTGCCAGGGTTGTACAGACGTTATGTCGTTGCTGTAGTGCAAGTCTCCAGGAGCACCTGGCTGTCCTCTCATGTGATCAGGGATACGCCCAGTGGTACAGGGACCAGAGCAGCACCTGGTGGTGACATCATCATTTGTGGCCCACATCCTGACTTGACCTGGTTCAAGCACCTTGTTTGGCAGTGAGCTTTCTTTCACGGTTTGACAAGAGTGACACATTTTCAGGAAACGTGGCATTTGTCAGAGTGTGAAGATGCAAATAACCCTACGTATCCAAGGATGTTTAAAAAAAAGCACACACCTAACTGTGAGAGTTTGCAGCAGAAGCAGAAGAACTGTGTCGGGTTTGGAAAGTGCTTAGATTACTCACTTCCATGCTGTAAAGTGCTGTGGTCCTGGTGTAGTTTCTGTAATCCAGCACTGTGGTTTCGCTGGGACTGTGGTTGTTTCCCAGCAGGCAGCTGCTGAGAGCTGGGGAGAAGCTGTCTGCTGTCCTGCAGCATGGTGAGCGGCTCATTAGCCAGACTCGGGCCGTCCTGATGCATTGCCCCAGCGTCAGACAGAGGAGAGCTTTGTGTGGAAACAGATGTGCAGCGTGTTAGACGCAGTGCTAAGTGCGCTCGGCTGAAAGAGTGCTGCACATTGACGCGACGCAGTGAGTCTCTGTAAAGCGCGTTGTGGGTTCAGCTCCCACGGCTCGGCATCGGTGGGGTGACCGGGGTCGGACCAGCGCAGTGTCCTCTGCGGCCGCCTCAGGTCCTGGCCCGATGGGATGGTTAGAACGTGGTGCGGCACACTCCGCTGGCTTCCTGTTTTTCACCCCGGCTCTTCAAAGGAGCCCTGTGGAGCCTGGTCCCGGGCCAGAGGCCCGCCGTACACCCGTTTCCTGCCAGGCCTGGGGGCTGGCGCTGAGTCTCACTTTACACTGCGTCAGGGACCCAGGCTGTGGAGAGAGACCATCTCAAGAGCTCACAGAAGATCAGCGTGTTTTAAATCTTCTGTAGTTTTTTCTTAAAACTTAACCTTCCTCTCACGTCCTGACTCTGTTGTAGTGAAATGGCGTGCAGCAGTGAAAGAGACCTCAGCAATCTGCAGTTCAGATGTTCGTGGTTACAGGAATGCCCTGAGCAGGACAGTCACATCTGCTGTGACCAATCACGCAGTCTTGGGGATTCTCAGCCTGCATCCTATTGGTCAGCAGAGCTTCACTGTAGTTTGTTGCTGCAGATTGAGAAGGACCCCGTGCCGCTGTGCTGTGGGGACAGAGTTAGCCTCCATCCTCCGTCTCTGTCCTCACAATCACACACGCACGAAGCTGAGGTGCAACTGACATGTGTAAATGTTGCAGAGGTGTGTAGCTGAAGCAGAGGTGTGTAGCTGAAGCAGAGATGTGTGGCTGAAGCAGAGATGTGTGGCTGAAGCAGAGGTGTGTAGCTGAAGCAGAGATGTGTGGCTGAAGCAGAGATGTGTGGCTGAAGCAGAGGAGTGTGGCTGAAGCAGAGGTCAGGCACAGCTGTGTGTCTGGAGAGTGCCGTTCAACCCGCAAAAATGCACTTCATAATTAAAGTGGTCCTTCCCCACATGCACACAGGGGAACTACCACGAGCATTCATATAAAACATGGTTCATGCATTCAGCATGCATCTTTAAATAGTTCCCACTGAAGCTGCAATTCTTAAAAAGTTCCTTCCGCAAGTGCGCATGTAAGTCTTGCACAAGTGCACACATATAAATAAATGCAACCACAGCTTAGAATAATGTGCAGCAGCAGTCTGGGTGATGTGATGGCTGGCTTCTGCATGTTGCGTCAGAAACACCACACACTCTCAAACGCAGTCCTGTGTAAAAATAAGTGCTCTCGGGCTGTGTTTTTGTATATTTGTTTTTACTGTATTTTCCGAGAATGTTTGAATGAATACAGCAAGGTGGTAGAAGCCTGCAGGAAGGATGTGCACATGACTGTCTGTTTGTCATCTGGGCTCGGAATGCACGCAGTGAAACTTATTAATAAGCAATAAGAGAGACAGAGTATTGCAGCAAATGGCAGCGCATGGTTCTGACTCTGAAGTCATTCGCTGCACTCAGTGCTTTCCTCCTCGCTTCCAGCCCACAGCGTGTATGAGCTGTCTGAGTGTTACACACAGCAGGACTGCAGCAGCAGGAGCAGTAATGAGGGTCTGTGTGCAGTTGCCCCGGAGTGCGGCTGTCCCGGGCCGCTGTGGCTGAAGCTGAGTGGGGTTGGCCTCGGTTAGCGCTTGGATGGCTTCCCTGTGAAAACAGGATGTTGGAGGAAAGGGGTATCAGTGAGTCTGAAGGAGGAGATCTTCCCTCTGTATGAAGCGTGAACCAATATGCCAGTGCAGTGATAGGGACACTGTGCTATTGGAGAGTCTGTCCCTATGCTGTAGAAGTTCTTCCAAGTGAGAGAAACCAAGATTTCCTCATGGTGATTGAATATCCTACAAGGCTTGTCCTAAGAACCTGAGGTCATAGCTCTACCAGCCTGTCCAAAAAGGCAAATTTGCCAACTTGAGCTTCCCATTTCAGTGCCTACTGTCCTCGTAAACAACTCTTTGTAATCAGACACCTGTATGCTCCGCATAGAGTAGCAGAGTGTAGAAAAGGTTAAGGGCTATGGGTTCAAATTCAAGGGATGCTGTTGTGCAGTTAGGTAAGGTGAGGTAAGGTTAGGTAAGGTGCTTTATGTCAGTTATTTCAGTAGAAATTCAGCTGTGAGTTTCAACAGTGCATATCAAACCACACCCCAGTGTGAGAAACGCGACCAATGACAGGGAGCCGTTGCAAAGTGGGGCAGTATGATGACGCTCATCGTACACTGTGTGATTGGGCAGGACACACAAGAGTTTAAAAAAAAAATGTTATGGATTTTAATAAAAATGCAAAATGTGGGATGTGGAATTCGGGGGATGGGAGAAGTGGGGCGTGCGATGCCACTAGCACCTCTCAGGCCGGTCAGAGCCTGACCCCTCTCTCTCTCCTGCAGCGCCGCACACAAAAACCTGTTGTGAGGGTTCCAACTTCAGAGTTCGCTCTGTCCTCAACTCTGATTGGCTGAGGGGCTCAGGCATGTGAGTGGCTCCTTTCAGAGGCAGGAGGGATTGCACGGTACAGGTCTCAGATCAGTGGCCAGAGAACATTAACTCGATTTGTACTGAGCAGAAGTATGTGTGCTGGTTTCTCAATGCAGGCTTGGCAGATCTCTCAGTTTGCTCCTGCACAGAAAGGACACCACCAAATGCCGTGAATTGTGTGTCTGATGTTAAACACACATTATTCACACAAATGGCTTCCTCTATAGCACTGTGACTCACCAGGAGCTTCCTGCCCTCTGGCCCTTTGGTCACTGAGAAACACAAAAACCTACAGCATAATCTACCTGGAACAGCAGCATCTTGTTTTTCTGTATGGCACAGTGAGTGAATATAATTTCCCATTTTTGTCCCTTCATATGTTCCTCTGTTCCTGTTAGCTGGGCTTTGGTACTATTGCTTAAAAAGCAGTGAAAAGCAGGAAGGCAATGAGGCTTTATCCACTGCAAGGCCATTAAAACACTTTATTATAACTGTAGAACTGAGTGTTGTATGACTTTAAGTGGTGCTGCTACCTGTGTGATTACGTTGCCGTGATGCTGTGGTGATTACAGGTAATGGGGTTACTGAGTGCTAATGGTGTTGGTGGTGTTGTTCTAACCTTAATGCCACCCCGATCCTGGCCTTGCGCAAGTGCCATGGTACACATGTGTAATTTCTAAAGACACTTGTGTAGCAATGTGTAGCAGTGAGACAGTCCATCACACCTGTGAGATAATTACACACAAATGGGGCAGGGGGCACCTGCAGTTGAAGCTCTGTATGAATGAGGGGATACCTGCGATATTTAGACTCAAAGTAACATAGCTGGTGATTGAAGAATCCCAAATGAATGAGAGTGGGCAGGGCTCATGTTGTAATGAAGAATGCCTGTTTTATGCATGGCCTTCATGCCAGGCCTGCTCTGAGAACTGGCCTGAGCTTCCCTCTCTACTGGTAACGGCCTGTGCATCCCTCTCTAACGGCCTGCGCTTCCCTCTCTAACGGTCTGCGTCTCCCTCTCTAACGGCCTGCGCTTCCTTTCTAACGGCCTGCGTTTCCCTCTCTAACGGCCTGCACTTCCTCTCTAACGGCCTGCGTTTCCCTCTCTAACGGCCTGCACTTCCTCTCTAACGGCCTGCGTTTCCCTCTCTAACGGCCTGCGTCTCCCTCTCTAACGGCCTGCGTTTCCCTCTCTAACGGCCTGCCCTTCCTCTCTAATGGTAACGGCCTCCGTAAGTGCACTTCCTATGTAAAACTCTGCGCTTTCTCTCTGTTCCCTTGTGCTGTTTCACACCAGACTCCCACATGCAGGGCTGTGTGTACATCTGTACCCGATGCTCTTTATAGCATAATTACTTTCATATCGTTCATGTTGATTTCCTCTGTTAAAATCAGCTACTCTGCAGTGGCACCTCTGCTGGTGCCAGCATCTTAGACTATCTGTGTATCAGGGTACAAGTTTAGATAATTCCAGCTATTTTACCAATCAGAGAGGGAAAGGAAAATGGTCATAGCTGCTTTTGACCAGTAATCACGTCCGTATAATTTTGGCTCCTCTGTGGATGCTTAGGTATGCTGCTGTGTGGGTAAATGCTGACGGTGTTACTGCGTCATTGTTTGAGTCACTGTAAGAGCCGTCTGTTTGACTCAACCCCCCACACACACATGCACATACACACACATACACACACATACACACACATACACACACACACACACACACACACACACATTTATTTGGCCCACACCATTACAGCTCCAGCTTGTAGAATATGCAGGCACACAGCACATGCAAGGATGCACCTTCATACAATGCAGGGCAGTGGTGTAAGGAATGGCACTCATAAGCGCAGAGTTGCATGTTTGAATCCTGGATGCTGTTGCACATGGAAGCAGTGTGCTTAATCTGATGGGCTCTCCAAGTCTCCTCGGAAAAGTGCATCTGCCAAACAAATAATGCTAAAGCCCACTGGCTTTACTGAACTATAGTCGTTAACAAATCCTGAGTTAATTGTTTTCTGTTGAACTTCTGGTCTGTTTCCCTGGAATTGGCAGTTTGAACTGCTGTCTGGTGGTTTGAACCTGCCAAAAATGAGCGTTCGTGAGCGGGCGCTGTGATCAATTCCCTGTTCCAGTGAAGGGAAAACATGAGGCGACACGTGGAAGACTGAACACCCACAGAAGCCGACTGAGATATTGTTTAATGCAATCATGTTTCTGGCATATGGTTATTGGCTGCAATAAAGTTCATTCACAGTTCAGACTGGTGTAGATCAGCAGATGCTACTGAACCCAGATTAGACAGCTGGACATGAGGAAAATCTCTGCCTGGAATGGGTGGGGCTTCCACACACAGCCAATCAGAACCTGCTGTCTGTTTGAATACAACCTTATTAGTGATGCTCCCAAAATACAGACCCTTCCCAAATAATGGCGGACACCTCCTCAATCTCAGACCTCCTCAAACTGAGACCTCCTCAAACTCAGACCTCCTCAGACTCAGACCTCCTCAAACTGAGACCTCCTCAAACTCAGTCTTTCTCTGAGGCGGAGACCAGGCTGAGAGCTCTGCTGGGCTGCACTGCAGTCTCTAAAATGACGTGTGCTGCATTTAATAGCCACATGTTGGACCCAGGACAGCCACGCTGAATTCATCCCTGTTCTCTTCAAATAGGTCATTTCGCTGGAAAGCGCATGTCAGAGTACTTCCAGGATGCAGTCACAGCTCGTGTTCACGAGAAAATTCGCACCCGTTACTCAGACTCGTTTGTCAGGGATTTTGAAAGGGGGATTTTATCACAAAGGAGCTGTTCGGTGTAACCTCTTCCTGCTGTGAGGTGATGTGTCTCTCTCGCAGAAAGAGGCGTGACTCGCTCAGATGAACTCAGCTTCACTTAAACAAACCAAGCTTCCAAGCCATATTCAATACACCAGAACGATTACTCATAACTATCATCTGCAGCACAAATGCCAATGGAAAACGCTATACAATTTCCCATGAACTGCACAGTTTAGCATGACGTAAACAAGGAGGAGGAACTATAAGCAGTTGTGAAACACCTGCCTCAGGTCCACAAACATTAGTGTGACATTCCCCTACGAACTGCACCAGCGAGTGTGACCAAAACAAAGGGAAAACAGGCTTTAAGCAGTCCTGTACCATGGCTGCCATATTACTGCCATTCCAGAGGAGGCTGGGAACAGGGAGGTGTGGAGGTTTTAAATAGAAATTCTCAAGAATAAGAAGAGAGAAACAGTTTGTGTTGGAGGAGCTCTGGCCTCCAGCATCTGTTCCTGCTTTATCCCGGCTGACAGCAGCGGGTTATTGGACTGCGTTTCGGAAGCAGAGCCAAGCCCCCTGCCGGAGCCCTCCTTTTTATTGGGGTCCTGATTAAACCCAACTTGCTGGGGCTACCGGTTCGGACGCTTTTGAACTCCTCGCCTGACAGGAGAAACCCCACACGCAGAATTACAGCCCACGGCGGGTAAAGTCTGGCAACAGGAGAGCAGGTCTGCAGTCGGCTGTGGGAGTCCAGAGCTGGAGAGAGAGGAGCACCGAGATCTCTGTGAGAGAGACAGAACACTGTGAGAGACACAGAGATCACTGTGAGACACAGAGAAAACTGTGAGAAACCCAAATATCACTGTGTGCAATGCAGGGAGATTAGTGTGAGAAATACAGGACACTGTGAGAAACACAGGACACTAAGAAACACAAACACAAAAATCACTGTGAGAAATGACAAAAGGTCGCAGTGAGAAATCCAGAGATCACTGTGTGCAGGGAGATTAGTGTGAGAAATTCCCAGAGATCACTTTTATTGCACCAATGGCTTCAGTAATCACACAGGAATACTCGTCACTGTCTTTTTCCATTACAGTCTTACCACAAGGTTGATGGTAAGGTGCAGCATGAGTTTTTCCATGTTTGTTTTGCCATAATACTCATGTTCTCGTGTACTGGAGTGCTTGTTTTGTTTTAGTGAACCTGATACAGGCCACACCCAGCAGTCTGAGAGCAGGGGATGATGTCATTAAAAATGAGCCTCTCTGTGAACGCAGACCGGCCTCATGTGCCTCATGACTGTGGAGGACTTGCCCGTCCCATGAGTCTGTGTGGGAGAGGGGCCCGGCGCTGCTCTGCCTCCTGCCCGGCCCTCTCTAATGCAGTGATATCTCAGATGCGCAGTGCCCCTGCACACAGCTGCGCAGCGAGATAAGAGCGTGGACGCTGCGCTCCACTCCCAGCTGCTGTCCCTGTGGTACAACGGCAGTGACACTGCGTTCTGTCACGGCGTTTCCGGCGCCGGTCCCCGCCCACTTGCCGCGCTACCGCAGGGTCCAGCTCGGCTCTCCGCTCAGCAGGTCTGACTGACCTGCCAATCGAACGGTGAGCTTCGTTTTACATTTTAATGATCCTTATTTTGCTTCTAGTTTGGCTGTCTGGCCAATTGGAGGTAATCTGCCGCAGAGTTCTGTTCATAAAAACATCAGGTTATGTTTTTATTGGACATATTTTTGTGAATACCTGCCCTCTCAGTAAATGTGAGGCAGCTGTCTCCGTTTAGTTTTGCTGTTCAGTTATATGTTCTATGCTCCACTGAACAACTAAAATGCCCTCAATCAGTAAAGCTGAATCCCTTTATGTGTTATTAATTCATTTAAGGGACTGAGGTCATTTGAAACACCTTAAGGAAACACATTTGTGTGTGTCTTGGAAACACAGAGCCCATATGAGTAACAAAGAGCTAACAGTAGGTACTGAAGTGAAGTCAAATCAAGATCAGTGTTCAGTTATCAGCTGAATCAAAGCTGATTAAATCTTATAAATTTATACACCATTGACGTGGCAACAGGTGGACAGGGACAGGGAACAGTAAGGTTTGGAATGTCAGACTCTTCAAAAACACCAAAGAATAGCGTCAAAGATGTCAATCTAGGGAAAAACAAAATAATAACACGTAATTGTAAGTTTACGAAAAAAATGTGGATGTCTGCTGTCTCTTTTATCATCTTTCAAAGGCTGCTCTGGATGTTTCCATTACCACACATTGACCTGTATTAAGGCATTAGGGTTCTGGTGGTCCAGATCCAGACCTGTTTAACAGGAGGATCTGAGGACAAGCCAAACCCAAAATCTCCAGGCTGGACCCAGCTCTGTCCTGAGGTTCGCCTACACACACCAAACTGACGCTGGAAATAACACATTAGTCCTTTGAAATAAATACTCTGGGGTTTTAGACGCTATTTTTATTTGGAGTCTGGGACGTGCTCTGTGTTGTTATATAAGGGCACGATGGTCTGGCTCCCAAGTCTCAACTTCAGCAGAACGAAAAAAAATGGATTCAGCTCATTTGAATGGTTTGTGTCATTGAGTGTGTTCCAGCTTTCAGCCAAAAGGATTCTCCTGTTCACCAAGCTTTTTTGAGAAGGAGAATCTTGTTGGCCAAAGTTCTGTTTTACATAAATATGACCAAATATATAGTCTCCTGACAATGCAGCCTGCCTCTCTCCGGAGGTGAAGACAACATCTTCAGCCTAATTACACTGCTGTTGAAAGACTTATGTGATCTGTGATTAGGTAGTGTCTTTAGAGTGTTGTGTTTGGGCAGAATTGTGGGATGTGGAGACTGAGTATGCCATTATTTCAGTGTTGTCAGCGTCCAGAGAAACCACTGATGGTCAGTGAAAACAAAGAATTCAGTGAAAAGCACCTGGAGCAGAGACATCTTCAGCCGGCAAGCATCTTCATTGCTTGTCCCACAATATTTGCAATATTGAATATGACGTCTGATGGATGCCATTGAATATCAAGCAGTCGTCATGATGGTGTATCATGGCAGTGGGGGGTGGGGTTTCCATGTATCACCCAGGTAACAGTCAGTTACGCTGCGCGTGTGGGTTTTGCTGCATCTGCCATGCACTGCTGCTGCACTGCTGCCATGCACTTGTGCATCTGAGACTCCGACGAGCACAGCGAGGGACGGGAAGCCTGCCTGGGCATGCACAAGCTGTAGTGGCAGCAGAATATCTATGTAAAAACTCTAGTCAGAAACATCAGCCTAAGAATGCCTGCGTGCAGGAGGTCAAAGGTCATGTTAAACTCAGGCTGAGCTGCCTGTGAATCTTATGTTTGGAAACTCAGATTTCACAACATGTGTCAGGCTTTCAGGTAGAAGTACCCAGGCACAGACCGGGAAAAACCAGGCGTTTATTGAAGGATATCCAAAATCGTAGTAACAGAACAGTCAAATCCAGAGAATCCACGAGCAGAAAATCCAAAACACTAGGCAAGGGTCAAAATCCAACAAAACAGGCAGAGAGTCCAAAAACACCAGAGCAAGCAAACAACAAACAGGCGGGAACAAAACAGACTGAAACACTGTGACGAACTGGCAAAGGAACAGAGCAGATAGAGGGGTATAAATACACAGACTGATGATGAGACAACAGGGACCAGGTGTGCAGGATGGGCTTCAGGTGGTGGGTGTGGCAGCAGGGCAGATAGGCGGGACAGGAGGTGGGGCAATGGCTGAAAACAAAAAGGAAAGCACATGCACCAAGAAAAACAAAACAAATAACACACCCACACTGACAGACCGGAAGACAAAAAATGACACAAGCAGGACATCACATGGAAGGACTGACAACATGGGATCCACCTCACTGAGGGTGTAGAACCAGCAACCCCCGGGCTGCAGATTCATTGAGCAGATGGACTTGCCTTCTAAGCCCAGCATGCGTGTCCTGTAATTTTGAGTGTTTGTAGGTTCTGTGTCCACAGCAACTCAGTTACATCTACAATAAGCCTCACGCTCCTGCCCTTTCAAAGACTCCCGTTGGACGATAAATATCTGAGATCAAAATAGAACTGTATCTTAAAAACATTAGAGGCCCCAAAAAACAAGGATAAGGGTTTTTTTCCATAACTGTAGTTATGCATTATTTCAAATCTATTTAACAAGAGAGATGGACTGTAATTTATATTCTGTTTACCACAATGATCCAGGGAATGAATCTGAGGAATTTTCCAGCCAATCAGCTACAGTGGTGATTGATGACTAGGTGGCCGCATTTATGCTGTGGAGTGATGGGCTTGGCCCATCTCTGCCAAAGGGGATTGGGCAGAGTCCCCCCTACTGGTCACCAACAGCAAAACGCATGAATGCTTTCCAAAGGGAGACTGGATCTAAGAGCTCAGTCCCGGCAGCTATTGTTAATGATAGAGCAGAGGTGGGGGGGCAAGAGTGGGGTACAGTGGCGACCGCAGTGAGAATATCACTGAATACTGTAACCCCCAGTAAACAGAGAGCTGTTCTGATGTCATGATTAAATGGGAGTGTTTTTTTCATTTGTGAGAAACATTGGTACCAAGAAACGTTCAGTTAAGTAGGCAGGGAATTTGCAGCAATTTACACTGATAATGAGCCAATGAGGCTGCACTTCCTGAAAATCACGTTTCCCAGTTTTGCTAAGAGTCCCCCATCTGAAGCAGATTCCTTTCAGTTCTGCTTTGTCAAATGTGATAGCATTACCTCTGTGTACTTCACTTGAAAGTAATTGTAACCACAGAAGGGACTGGAGGCTGGTTATTAAGTTAAATCTTAAAGTGATTTTAAGTACACAAAGGCGGAGCTGCCACATCAAGTAAAAGTGAATTAACTGCGGGTGGATCATCCTTGTTTGATCTGGCCTGTGTGTTAGTCATACAGAGCAGTCACATAGTAAATAGGTTCAGATGAAGTTCTGTGTCGGTGCACTGGGACTGCGAGTGTCTGTTGGTATTCACAGCACAGTCTGGGAATGCTGTCCTTTGTGCCGCTGGATAAAAGAGATAGGAAGTGAATGGCAGCCAATCAAAGAGACTCAGATCACCCAGGTAAAGTCAGCCTGAGTCAGTCCTGAGCCCCCATCCCCCCGTCTCGCCCACTTCCTCCACATGTGAAAGGGAGCATTTTTTTCTCGCGCTTTGATGAGCGGGGCGGGTATTCCCTGCAAGGCCTCTTGTGGTCACCTGCCTGACAGTTCTAACAATGGCCCTGACGGACAGTCTCGGGTTTGAGAGCTCTGTTCCTGCTGTTCACATACAGAACAGAGTTTCATTTCTCTCAGGAATGGAGAACCTTCACGTTCCTTCTCTGGGCGTGGGAGGAGGTTTCTGAGCGAGCACTCAGATCCAAACAGTAATCAGCAGAGATGGAACTGCAGTTATGGTGTTCTGTGTGCTGCCTGCAAATATCCACCTTCAAATCATATTTCACTTTGCTTTTAGAGAAGTTTACAGGGCCTCTATTCTCACTTAACACATTATCATCCACATCGCCAAAACTGATATTCCCCCTGTTTCACTGGTCTTTGAATAATCAAATAATCAACATTTTGTTCATTTCCCAGATTAATTTGTGCCATATTTTTTGGGTGAGACATTGTGTGCATTTCCTTTTAGGGCACAGGATATGCATGGGATATGACATACATCGATGTTTTGCTTGTATTGTGTACTAACTCTGCTTACCTTTCCTACCTATGCTGTGCAGCGACAGTGAGGGGGGTAGAGAGGGAGGGAGAGTTAGAGAGAGAGGGAGAGAGAGAGAAGCGTGCACATTCTCCTACGTTGTGAATAATCGTGAATTCAATCATATATGCATTATGTTTCAAAACATTTTCACAAGCTTTCATAAATCAACAATTATAACCTTCTATGTCAAACAATGAAAAGCTGCTAGGGGAAGGACAGACAGCCCCACTAGCAGCTGCCACAGCCTGCTAGACAGTGAGTAACCACCAGTTCCTGTCAATTTACAACAAAAGTATTTAATCATTACATTTATCAGTGTTATTTATTTCTTTCTTTTTCCATGTATTATTATAGTGTGCGTTGGCAATAAGTATGCAATGTGTTTTATGCCAAAAATACAAATTTGAATTTGAATGAGAGAGAGGGAGATAGAGGGGGAGAAAGAGAGAGGAACAGAGAAAGAGGCACATGGTGGCCCCCCTGGGAGCTCTGGGGCGACCTGATTTCAAGGGAAACTCATTTGGAGTCCTGAGGGGAAGTCAGGTGAGACGAACATGAGGGTTTCCACGGCCCTGAATGGAGGTGGGAGCTTTCTGTGCCCACAGTGGGACACTCTGCCCACAGTGGGAGGCTCTGTCAGGTTATATCTAGGTTGCTTGTGGAAAACAGCGGAGTAAAATATTCCTTTGGCTGCTTCTGTTTGCCTCTTTTGAGAGGGACCTGTGCGATGGAGCCTTGTTTTGATCTCCCGCACTCAACCTCCAGACGCCTGGGTGAGGTCTGCATGTCTCTGGGGTGTTTTAGGTAGATGTTTTGGTGTACAGAGGGACATGCTCATTGCCTGATGGTGCAGGGTGGGAGAGGGTGGCAGTCTGACCAGGGCGATTACCCTCTGATCCTTCAGCAGCCAATAGACACTGAGGCCAAATGACAAGCTGATTGTAATAAAGACCAGTGCTGAGGAGATTGGGTGCATCACACTCTTTAGTGTTAGACCCAGTGTGTGTTTGTGTTTGTGTTTGTTTCTGAGGTAAAGGAAAAACATCTGTTATTCATAAACCAGCATTTGTGCGATCTTGCATTGGCTGTGTGTGTGCTTATGTGTGTGTGTGTGTGTGTGTGTGTGTGTGTGTATGCTTGTGTGTGCGTGTGTGTGTGTGTGTGTGTGTGTGTGTGCTTATGTGTGTGTGTGTGTGTGTGTGTGTGTGTGTGTGTGTGTGCTTGTGTGTGCGTGTGTGTGTGTGTGTGTGTGTGCTTATGTGTGTGTGTGTGTGTGTGTGTGTGAGTGTGTGTTCATGTATATAGCGTAGCTAAAGCGTGATGTATGCATCAGGTTGCTAAATCAGCGTTGCTAGGAGACAAGCGGTGGGCTTGTCTGCTGCCTCAGAGTTCCTTGAACAGACACAAGGAGCTGAATCAGCGCTAAGCTCCCAAAGCTGATCCCTTGCTTCCGAGGGGTGCTCCTCTGTTCCTCTGCTCCACACGGTGTGACCACCGGCACCAAGGCCCGATTCTGTTAGGCCCGTTTCTTACCCACACCACGCCGTGGAGAACCTGAGCCAGAAGGACTTACACATAAAGTCCTCTCACAGTGGGAGGAGTGTGTTTGGGGGCCAGGGCATGGGGGGGGCTTTGGGGGCCGGAGGTTGTTAAAAGTTCTCTTTTTCTGATCAAAGGCAAACATGTTATTGTTTCTGCCCTCCTGCACTCAAATGCAAGGGACTAACCTGAATTACCTGTCCACTGGCCTCTCCTGTAACACTTGCGCAAACAGCTCCCAGGTTCATAAAAAAACCATTTCGCTCTCAGCGCAGCAGACAATTAGCTTTGGGAGGCTGTGTGTGTGTGGTTGTGTGTGTGTGTGTGTGTGTGTGTGTGTGTGTGTGTGTGTGTGTGTGTGTGTGTGTGTGTGTTAGCATTTCCCTCTCAGCGAGGCACTGTTAGCTTCAGGAGGCTGCTTCTCTGTGTGTGTGTCAGCAGCTCAGTGCAGGTGCTGTAACAAAGGGTGTAACTCCAGTTTAAATCTGGGCAGTGCCCCCCCACCCTCTGTTGTGTGCACGCGTATCTTTGGGGTGATTCAGGAAAGCCCCTTTTTCACAGGCCTCTGGTGTGTCAGCTTCCACTGTGCCTGATGGCCTGAGGCCATCCACATCTCATTCAATGAGGAAATGAGGGCCAAAGAGACCGCAGTCAGCCACATCTCAGCAACCGCACAACCTGTCTGTTTTTACTCAGCGAAAAAGAGAAGAGGAATCACCACATTCTCCACATTTCCTGTCCTGTTTCGCGAGGCCTTCCAAGCCCTATGGCTAAGCGGAAAAGTGGGGTCCAGTTTTGATGTCTATGTAGAGTTGAGCAGGTCTGGCCGATTCTCTGGCCTCTCTCTGGAGCGGGAGCACTGGCTGGAGCACACAGACAGCCCAGTGTAGTGTGGACCTTTCAGAAGGAGGAAAACAAGGAGGGCCACAAAGACTGGGGGCTGCCCTCTGACCTCTGCCAGCTCTGTGGGGGCGGAGTCCAGAGACTGCACTACAGAGCTCCCATTCATGCCTCCCGGCCGGGCCAAACCTCCTGAACTTTCCAGAGGAGGGAAGCGGAACAGCCAGCCTGGAGGAAGAACGGAGAGAGGCCATGTGACCTGTAGCAAAACACAGTTCAGAATCTGATCTCACCTTACTAATCTCACAGCACTGATCTCACTGAAGCTGATCTCATAGGTCTGTTATCACTGAAGCTGATCTCACAGCTCCAATCACACTGAAGCTGATCTCAGTGTGCTGATCTTACAGCTCTGTTATTACTGAGGCTGATCTCAGTGCAATGATTTCACTGAAGCTGATCTTACCTTACTGATCTCACTGAAGCTGATCTCACAGCTCTCACATGCATGTGTTACAGTTACATCCAGCGGTTGTTAAGAGACCCAGTGAAGGCTGATGGATGTCCACTGTGCAGTGGAAGGCAGGGTAAGGGGTGGGGGGTGAGCTCTGGTTCCAGATTCCGGGGTTGAGAGCAGGAACATTCTGCCCAGCTCAGTATTTCCCTCTAATCCAGAGTAAACACCTGCAGGTGTCCAAGTTGCTTTAGAAGGATCCCATCACTGATCAGTAAGGTATTCCAGGCATTAATAACTCTGTGTGAAGAAGTCATCTGTGGCGTGAGTGTGACATTTACTTTTAATTAATTCACCTTTGCCCTCCTGTAGTGTTGACAGACCTCAGACTCAGCTGCCCACCTTATTCATCCCTGTTAACATATGAGAGACTTCTATCAAATCCTCATTTTACTGGGACTGAAAAGGTTAGGTTTCACATGTCTCTGCATCTCACTTTAACTCCTCACTCTCTCTCTCAGTGGCGCTCTGTCTCAGCGACACACTTTTTCAGCGCTGTGCTCTCTCAGTGACCCTCTCTCTCAGGACTATGCTCTCTCAGCGACACTCTCTCTCAATGACGCTCTCTCTCAGTGACGCTCTCTTTCAGTGACGCTCTCTCTCAGCACTGTGCTCTCTCAGTGAAGCTCTCTCGCCGTAACGCTCTCTCTCAGTGACACTCTGTCTCAGTGATGCTCTCTCTCAGGGATGTGCTCTCTCAGTATCTAAATGACTCTGAGGGTGTGACCACTTCTCCTTTCACACCGTTAGAGCCTGAGTGCAGGAAGCAGCCAGCATCTCCTCTCTTTACAAGACGCTCTGCTTTCCATGATTCTCATTGCCTCAAGGAAGGAAACGCACAGGTGGCCCTGGGTCACTGTTGCATCATGGGCTACCTTCAGGAAGACCCTTTAGGCACCAGAGATTGCTTTACAGTACCAGCAGAAGTCCTAGACTCTAGTACACTAGTAGTAGGTAGTAGTAGTAGGTTTCTGCCAACTAAGATGCGAACATGAAAAATAGGAAACAATGTGTTTTAGGAAACATGAAAAAAGGAATTTACTTTGTATTTCCAGCGTTGCATGAGAAACCTGCAAGAACAGGACCTGCAGAACCTGAAGCGTGTGTGTGTGCGTGTGCGTGTGTGTGTGTGTGTGCATGTGCGCGTGTGTGTGCATGTGTGTGTGTGTCTCTGAGACTCTGGCATCTACGTCACTGGGTCGAACTCCTAGAATGTGGATGCTGCTGGCATGACATCCAGCTATGAGGAGGCTCAGATTTACATAATCTCTGGGTCTCTGGGTCTTTGCTGTAAGGTGGATATTTCATGTCAAGCCTTCAATTTCACTCATAAGCAGGGGCGTTTTTTGCAGAGGGAACTTGCTCAGCATTAGGTGATAGTCACACTGTCCTTTTCTTATGTCATCCCTTCATTTTACATCACTAACAGGCCACAGGTTTGGGTGCATTGCCATGGCAACAGCACAGCCCTTGCACTCACACATGCTCTGATGTGACATCATCATGATGGCGGTGGTTGTCATGGTCACTGCTTGACTGCTCTGTGTCCTCTCTGCCAGTGCTGGTGCAGTTGCTAGGAGACCTGGGTCGTTTCCTGAAGCTGCTGGACCAGGAGAACCTGAGTGGGAATGCCACGGTGCAGAAGTGCCTGCTGTCCGACCTGCTGCAGTCCTACACCTCCTCCAATGGTGAGTGGCTCCGCCCCACTCTGCGCTCACTGGCCCCACCCCACACCATGCCCTGGCCCCGCCCCTCCACTCGGCCACTCGGATCAGCTCAAGCTCAGAAGTTTTGACTCACATTACCAACAGCCGCAGACTCATGCTTTCATTCTCCAGCCAGCAGGCCCTGGGAGATACTCAGGCATTTCCTCATAAAGACCTCACAGAAAGAGGTTGTGACACAATCCACACACTACATCCACAGACTGCCTGCCACACACACACACACACACAAGAACATACACACATACATGCATATTCTCTCTCACATACATGTGCACACACACACACACACACACACACACACACAAATACATGCATTTTCCCTCACATGCACACTCACATGAGCACTAGCACGTGCACACACACACGCGCGCGCACAGGCACGCGCACAGGCACGCGCACACACACGCACGCACACACGTACACACCTCTTACCCCCCACAGTACTGCTTTCCATCTTTAACCAGCCCACACTCCCCATGTGAAAGTGCCAGTGTGTAAATTATCAGCTCCAGTTTGGCGATGAAAATGTTTGTAACATGAGAAGAAAAACCTAGGTGCTTCTGTTCCTCCTCTCTGCCTGGCATCTCTGGACAGAACAGTATTTATATCACTCCCTCCTTCTCCCCCTCCTTACCCCCATCATCTCTCTCTCTCCTCCTCCCTACCCTCTTCTCTCCCTCCCTACTCCCCTCTCTCTCCCCCAATCCCTTCTCTTCCCCTCCCTACCCGTCATCACCTTTCTCTCTCCCTCTCTCTGCCCCTCTGCCTGCTCCTTACTTCCTCTCTCAATTCAAGCACTTCAAGGCTTCAGACTGTCTTTATTATTATCAAGACAGGAGGTAACAGCGTTGCCAAAGCATTTAAACCGCGAGTGTACAGTAAAGAGTGTAAATACTCCCCCGACCCCCGTGCTGGACGACAGCAGGTTTCCCTCTTTAGCTGCGTGCTCCCGGCTCCGCTGGCTCTGCTGGCTCTGTTCTCTATCATTTTCCCAGGCTGAGCCTGGCCCTCCGGGGCTCTCCCTTCCTGTGAGAGACAGCGCTTATAAATAGCCTCTCCGGCTCTCCAAAAATCTGCCCACAACGGACGCAGAAAATGTTGTTTATTATTCCCCCTCTTTCTGCCGAAGTGTTTTCTGTGTCCTCGGACCCGTGTTCGAGGCAAGGCCACATCACCCCGCCGGCTGAAGAGCATATCCCCCCCCACACTCTCCCCAGTCTGTGTGGGAATGTAGCTGATTGGGACTCTTATTCTGACAGGGTGTCCAGGCTGTACAGTGCTGGCCTTTCAGCAGGCCGGAGCTTTGATCTGTGGTGAGGGCGTGGGGTTCTGATAGCCCGGGCCGAGCCTGTGTCCCCAGGCCTTCAAAGAGCAGAAAGCCGGGCTCTGTCCCTGCTCCAGCGCCGCTGTAGCTCCATGTTTTGTCATGCTGTCTGTGTGTTGAACAGCAGCCAGGTCTGTCATGAAAAAGACATTTTTCCACCCTCAGTTGGGCCCACCTGGATAAATACAGCTCGGACATGAAAAAGAGGTTTTTATGGATGGCAGACGTTTGTACAGCTCAGATCCATTATGAGAAAACCCCACAGCAGCCACACATCTTAAGCATGTTTTTCATTCAGTTAGTTTTGATCTGGTGTCAGCTTTCAGATGACAGTGCAGATTTATGAATACAGTACACAGTGACATCATGCTGTACAACAGCAGTGCTTTTTGAATACTGAATGCTCTGTGACAGTAATTCTTTGTTAATACTGTATGCTCTACGATAGTAATGCTTTGTGAATACTATATGCTCTACAATAGTGATCCTTTGTTAATACTGTATACTCTATGGCAGTAATGGTTTCTGAATACTGCATGCTCGAAGGCAGTAATGTTTTGTGAGGTCTGCACACTCTATGACCCATGCTTTGTGAATACTCTATATCTAATAATTTACTACTTTGTGAATACTGTATGCTCTATTGCAGTAATGCTTTGTGAATACTGTGTGGTCTGTGCCAGTAGTGCCAGTTACCCTGTGTGTGTTTCAGGCTGCGATGAGGAGTACATCTACATGAACAAAGTGATGGTGGGTGGGCAGAGTCCAGAGAAGCCTGCCCCTGACAGAGGTGAGCAAGTGTGGTGTCATGGCTGTGACAATGGCAGTGTTGTTACTGTCCTTTTTAAATCCCATTTAAACAAATGCGAAGGAAAGGGGCCAGACCTACAGTGGTGTTCCAACATACAATTCCACATGGTGTGTCAGGTTTATCAGTTCCTTTGTTGTGAATGCAAAGCTTGTTTGTACTGTAGATGCCTTGCAGATTATCTGGAGAGTCCAATTTCTCAACAAGAGGAACTTATGTAGGTCACTGTGCTTCAGCATTGTCTGTGATCAGCGGTGTTGAGTAAACAAGAGGTCAACACATTTTACCACATTCTAAAGAACCGTCGTGGTGACGTGTGTGAGCTGGTGGAAAATGTCTAGGCCAGTTTCTGATAAGCCATGCTCCCTCTTTCCTGTTTTGTGTGTGTGACGTGCTGGGCCATCACCACAGTGTCGCCCTACTCTGCTGCGGTGCTGTTATCAGACATGCAGGAACAACAGGGTGAGAATTCACTCTTAAACCAACAACAAAGCCTCAAACCCACAGGCTACTGATGCAGGGTACATCAGCTCTCTGAGGTTTCTCAGTCCAACACAAGCATGCAGCTCACCACTCTAAGCAGAAAGTAATTTTCTTTTTTAATTACATGATGATAATAATAATAATTATTATCATCATCATTGTCGTAATGAGCCACATTTGTACTGTACCTTTCATGGATCACAGTTCTTAACATGTGGGGGGGGGGGGTGGTGTGAATTCATCAGTGCAGCTACATTTTAGCTGCACAGACTCTCTGGGCACACCTTTTTCTCCGAGCACACCTGTCTCTCTCCCGTGTCCGCAGCTGACGACCCACCTGACGCCCTGACCAATGGGAGAGCAGGAAAGCACGTTCCGGCGCCCCAGAAGTGCCTACCGGATCTCCCGCAGCCCAGAACGGTATGAGAAGGCAAAGCTGGCACTTCACCAGGACAGCCACACACACCAAAACACTGGCAGGATGACCACAAACATACCAAAACACCGGCAGGACGGCCACACACACCAAAACACAGGCAGGACAGCCACAAACATACCAAAACACCGGCAGGACGGCCACACACACCAAAACACTGGCAGGATGACCACAAACATACCAAAACACCGGCAGGACGGCCACACACACCAAAACACTGGCAGGATGACCACAAACATACCAAAACACCGGCAGGACGGCCACACACACCAAAACACTGGCAGGACAGCCACACACACCAAAACACCGGCAGGACAGCCACAACCACACCAAAACACCGGCAGGACAGCCACACACACCAAAACACCGGCAGGACAGCCACAAACATACCAAAACACCGGCAGGATGGCCACACACACCAAAACACTGGCAGGACAGCAACAAACACACCAAAACACCGGCAGGACAGCCACACACACCAAAACACCGGCAGGATGGCCACAAACACACCAAAACACTGGCAGGACAGCCACAAACACACCAAAACACCGGCAGGACAGCCACAAACACCAAAATGCCTGCAGGACAGCCACACACGCCACCAAAATGCTGCCAGGACAGCCACACACACCAAACACCTGCAGGACAGCCACAAACACCAAAATGCCTGCAGGACAGCCACACACGCCACCAAAATGCTGCCAGGACAGCCACACACACCAAACACCTGCAGGACAGCCACAAACACCAAAATGCCTGCAGGACAGCCACACACGCCACCAAAATGCTGCCAGGACAGCCACACACACCAAACACCTGCAGGACAGCCACAAACACCAAAATGCCTGCAGGACAGCCACACACGCCACCAAAATGCTGCCAGGACAGCCACACACACCAAACACCTGCAGGACAGCCCCAAACACCAAAACCCCTGCAAGACAGCCACACATGCTACCAAAACGCTGCCAGGACAGCCACACACACCAAACACCTGCAGGACAGCCCCAAACACCAAAACACCGGCAGGACGTCCACACACACCCATAATGCCACCAGCGCTCATCACCAAACAGCGGGCCTGCAGCCTGGGGCCTCTCCTTCTCACACCATCCACAGGTTAAACAGGCCAGCAGAAACTGTAACTGTAAGAGCTGCTTCTCCCTAAATGAACTCAGGGCTTAACACCTGCGGGTCTGTGCTCTCCTGTCCGGAAACCGCATTCGGTCAATTAGAGTGTACGTTTATGGAGGGAGAGAGGAGAGGAGAGCGTGAATCTAACAGAGGGGGAGCCGCGCTCAGGCGGCTGCAGAGGAAGGCGTTCGGCTCCTCTGAAGGAGCCTCCATTAGGAGTCCGCTCCTCGGAGAGCCGCTGCGCTCTAATTGAAATGGCGCTGGTGTTGCCTTTGAACTCCGTGGCGCTCTGCGGGGCCATGGCTCTGATTAGCAGCAGCTGCTGCAGGCGTTTGGGAAGCAGCGCGATCTGGACGCCGGCCACCGGGAGCGCGTCCGGTCCAGGAACCAGCGCCACTGTCCTCAGATGACTGAAGCACTTGTGTTTTACTGCACCCTTTAGCACCATTCTGCACTGTAACACACACTACTATAAACCCCTTACACACCATACTGCTGCACTGTAACAAACACTACTATAAACTGCTTACACACCATACTGCTGCACTATAACACACCATCCCATAAACCCCTTACACACCATAATGAACTGTTAGACACGCTACTATAAACCACTTCACTCACAATATTGCACTGTAGCACACCATCCTATAAAACTCTCACACACCATGCTGCTGCACTGTAATACACCATCCTATAAACCCCTTACACACCATATTGCACTGTAACACACCATCCCTATGAAGCCTGTACAGTAATGGCTTTGTTTATCTCATTATGTTTATCCTGAGAATACCTGCTCAGACAAGCTGATAATGACATCATGTCACGCACTCTCATATCATGTATCTTATCATATGATACTGTTAGATACCTGTTAGAGGAGGCTTTGTTTGTGGGGTATGTGATGCCCCAGGGTTTGGGGAAGAATGACCTCAGCAGCGAGTCAGCACAAGCAGGACACTGTGCAGGGAGAGGTGCTGTCCTGGAAACCCCCCTTACTCACAGTCCAAGAGTCTGGCAGGGTTTTCCCAAAGTTCCCCACAGGGAGGGCACCCCAGGGAGGCTGCGCAAGTCTGCACAGGCCTGTTTGCTTTAGAGTGATGAGGCATCAAATCGAAAGTTTAGGCAATAATAACCATGGGAGATTACACTGTACTCAGACTGACTCTGCGTGGTGAAGCTTGCTGTGAAATTACAGGGAACCGATAGAGCGGCAGATAACATCACACTCTGGAGACAGAGGGAAGGAGGGGCAGGGGAGCAGAGGCCCTGATTTTTGGAGCTGCATTGTCCAGACAGAGCCCACACAAAGCAGGCCTTTCCCCAGGGAGGCTGGAGAGCCGGACCCTGTGCTCTGGTAGAGGAGCTGGGAAGGGGAGACAGTAGAGTGAATTTAGAGGTGGAGTAGTGAGACAGTGTGGTAGTTTTAGCTTACTATGGAGGGAGAGAGGAGAGGAGAGCGTGTTTAGTTTACTGAGACAGCATCAGGCTCTGATAGGATTGAGTAGTGAGAGAGTAAGGTAGTTTTAGAGGGGAATAGTGAGAGAGTAGGGTAGTTACAGAGTGGAGTAATGAGACAGTAGGGCAGTTTTGGATGACGATTCAGTCCTCTCCGCTAGCAGAATCAGCTCTGTGGCTGGCACACAGCACTCTGTGTTATGGTGCCCATGTGAGTTCTAATGTCGTAACTGCACTGATTATGGCATATCATCTCATCCATATCATCTGCTCCAGAGGTCACACCCAGGCCACAGATTCAGAGGAAGCTGGACTGTAAAACATGAGGGGTTCAGCTTTGACTCCTGAGTCACTGCTTAAATGAGACGCTTCACCTCAATAGTTTATAGTTTAAATATATTGTACACGTCTTTTCACAATGCAGTTATCTGGTGTGGTTAATCTTGAATGATTACCTGCAATCAATGATTTCTGATTACGGCTAATTGCAGCTAATTGTTGTGTTAGCAGTAACTATATTAAGTGTTAAGTGTTAAATTTCAGTATTGACATCCATTGTTGAAAACAGATTGTTAAAATGTAAAAGTATGTCCCAGTTTCCAGCTGCAGACAGTCTCTGTGCAGCTCGTTTGTGTCAGTATCTGACGTGTCTGCATGGGTGCTGAGCACAGCTGCCATTGACTCATATCTGTGGCGTGTGATGTACAAACAAACACAGAAAAATGCATTTTAATGAAAGATGTTTGTTTTAATATATACAGGGATAGAAGGAATAGGGCTTGGTCGTATGAACCAATCAAATAGTCTTTGCTGTCCACTGCAAACGCGCTCTGATTGGTCGAAGTCCCTGATTTTACAAGATGGCTCCACCCCTTAGAGTGTCTGTGTGCCTCGCTGTCCCTTCACCGTGGGGATGCTCCCGGGGAGTTGGGCGGGGGCGTTGCCTGGTTTCGGGGTGCCCACGGCAGCCGCAGCAGGAAGGTGGTGACGGAGCCGCTCCTGGGGAACCCCTTCATCTCCCTGCGGGGCTTCCAGCGGTCCCCAAGGATGGAGTACTCCAGCGTCAGCATGCGGTTGACGGTGAAGGCCGAGTCGCCGCGCACCACGGAGGTGAACAGCGCCCCCTTGCTGTTGACGTAGTGGCCGGGCATGGCGGTCCACTGGCCCGTGCTCAGGTTGTAGCAGTCCATGAGGCAGCGCAGGAAGTCGTCCGAGGGCCCGTTGCGCATGACGTACAGGTTGTCGCGGTGCGCCACCATGCAGTGTCCGTAGCTCTGCGGCCGGATCAGCGAGGTGATGAGCCGCCAGCGGTCCGCTGCCGGAACGTACTCGTATATGTCGGTGGTCTCCATGGGCCTCCAGAAGCACAGGAAGATGCGGCTCATGGCCTTGGCGCAGGCGGCGTCGGCCACGGGGCACGGGGCGTCGCTGGCAAAGGACCAGGCGCCGGCCGCCACGTCGTACGCCTCCACCGACGACATGAGCGTGCGCTCGAACTCGCCCCCGATGGCGAACAGCCGGCCCTCGTGGCCCACCAGCGTGAAGCTGTAGCGCGGCTGGCGCGGGCCCGGGATCGTGCTCCAGGTGTCCTCCCACGCGTCGTAGCAGAAGCAGGACTCCACCACCTGCTTGCTGACGCCGCGCACCCCTCCCACGATGTAGAGCCGGTTGGCGAGCACGGCCACGCCCGCCATGGAGGTGCTGGCGTCGGTGGGCAGGTCGGTCAGGTGCCGCCACTCCCGCGCCTCCTCGTCCAGGTAGCAGAGCGTGCGGAAGGAGTCCTGCAGCATCTCCATGGAGGGGGAGTGCGTCCCCACCGCCACGTAGGAGCTGGGGGCGAGGGCCTCTACGTCCCGCCGCACGGGGTCCGGCAGCGCCCGCGCCTCCTCCGCCAGGTCGCCATACATGTCACGGATGAAGAGCGCGGCGCTGAGGTAGAGCTCTCGCAGGCCGAACACGGCAGCTGCCTGACACAGCAGCAGGCAGGTGTCGGAGGTGACGAGGTCGGCCAGGTGGCGGGCGAGGGGCGCCACCTGCAGGAAGGCGGCGCACTCGACGGCGTCGACAAGCTGCTGGGCATTGAGGAGGGGCCGCTCCCCGTGGAGCACGCTGAGCGCGGTGAGGAACCCGCCCGCTCGCACCCCCTGCAGCTGGATCTCCTCCTGCCGGCACTCCCGCATCCCCGAGCGGAACAGGGCGCCAAAGTAGTCACAGCCCTGCTCCAGCAGGGCCCGGTCCACTGCAAACACGCTGCCCTCCACCCGCACGAGCACAGGGGTGCCGGCCCCCGCGCCCGCGCCCTCGCCCTCCCCCTTCGAGCCGGAGCAGCTGCTTGCCTCCATCACCTCACCGCTGCCGAGACGCTCGCCAAACCGCCTAACACCGGGATTACCCCCCGCCGGACGCTCACCGCGCTCAACTGCGAGTTAAGACCAGCTCTTCCGTCTCTGCGACATTTCCCAGGCATAGCGGTAAACACGGCGAGTCCACGCGGACCAGGGTGTCTGCTTCTTTCCCAGCTATAAATACACTGCAGGCTATAGATAGCAGCACCGCTGGTGACGGCTGACCAATGCATCACGGGGTCAAAGGGCAGAGAATATCTGCAGAGGAGGGAGGGGGTTTCGCTCCAGTGAGGAAGCGTGATATTAGATTAACGTGTGAAGTCAGCGCTCACTGTGCCAGCCTGCGTCTCCCAATGCTGGTTTTAGGAATTTTTATTGGTCAGTCGTTGCTTCATTCATGAATATTCATGGTTAGCGGACACCCTTTCCCAGGGCAACCTGGAGCTTATATACTGTCCATGCATCCATCCATGCCGCCTGGAAACAGGGCTGTAGAGTAACCATTCCACACCTCTGTCTGTCAATTAGTATGCTTGACCTCTTTTTTGTGCTTTAGCACATTGCTTTAGCACATTGAAAGTATCTCTGATGCTTACTGTGCTGTGATGTGTCATTTGTCTGTTTGGTCTGTTCAGTCTGAGCATGCTCTGTGATCAGCCAATCACGGTCTTGCGGTCACAGCTCGAGTAATTAAATTATGTAACTGCGCTTTTAAACTTTGCCTCAAACCATTACAGGAGAATGGTTCAGATTAGATCTGAATCTGAGGTCCTCGGGCGCAGTGGGAATGTTTGGCCACCTGGCGTGGTGACACTGGTGGCAGAGTTAGTGTCCATATATCTCCCTGCTGTACAGTGAAGTGCTTTATCAGCTAAACCCTCTTTTATTACAGAAATACAGAGCAGTTTGTTTCTCATTATTACCTACAAGCCGCTCCAAAATGGCCCTTTCCCAGGCTGGCTCTGTTTAGACTGAGATGGTTTCTTGGCAGAGACAGAGGGGGATTTTCCATGTGTTGAATGTTTCTCAAAGCCTGGCTTTATATCTCCGTTTGTGCCTGTCTCCTTATCCACTTCCAGAGCCTGTTTCTTCTGCAGGAGACAGAGAGAGAGAGACAAAGGGGGGAGAGAGGGAAAGAGAGAGACACAGAGAGGGAGCAAGATGGAAAAGGAGAGGAAAGAGAAAGAGAGGGAAAGAAAGTGAGAAAGACAGAGACAGAGAAAGAGAGGGAGGGGGCAAGAGTCAGGGAGAGAGGGAGGGATAGAGAGGGGAGGGAGAGAGGGAGGCCCAGCATATGAACATAAGCAATTTGTGACCCTCAGGCAGGAATTTAGTGAGTCTGTGTTTTCTGCTGACTGGGAAGCAAAAAGTTACACATTAACACACAGACAAATATACAAACAGAAAAACACTCCTGTACACACACACACACACACACACATACACACACACATACACTCTTGCACACTCACACACACACAAACACACTCTTACATTCACACACACATATGCACACACATCTTCACATGTGCGTGTGTATTTTTCTTTGTTGAATCCCACCTCCAGGGCCTCTCTACCCAGTCTGTGTTTTCTGAGTGTATCATACCCAGCACACAACTCTGTCCCCAGCTGCTGCTGTCCGAGTCTAGAGGAGCTTTCAGGCTGAGTATGCTGTGCTGTAGGGGCTGAAGTGTGTTACTCTCTGAAGGCGTCATGTCCTGTCAGCCAGAAGGCCCATCTCCTCCCCCACTGACCGCCTCAGACCCCCACACAGTCAAGCATTTCCCAAAAGCGGGGGGCACGCAAGCTTTCAGAAATGGTCTCTCTACTCGATTGTTGGGAACATCTTACTTTGACACAACGTCTGACTTGCCCTCATAAGTAAAAGAAGAAAATGACAAACAATTAAATGAGAAAAATCTCTCAGCTGGCAGCTGAAAACCTCCCTCTGAAAAAGCTTTAGGTCATCATTACCAACATCAGCATTATAATTAGATCATCATACTTTCACACATAGCTGTGGTGCTATCCATACAAAAAATATTTATTGAAAATATTTACATATTTAAGCTTAATCAAAATATGGAAAATATATAAATTACTGTCATTTTGTAATACATTTCTGCTTTGCATTGATGTATTTTAAATGTGCTTGCAATATATTACTGGGCTGAACAGCATATTTCTTAATATATCACAATATATTTCTTTTTTGTACAGCAGAGACACTGTGGACAGCCTGTCTGAAGCATGGTTTAGGAGCTGTTGAGATGGTTTTTGACACATATCTGAAGCATCAGATCTTTCTTGCTTTTTCTGCTAGATTTTTCTTTCATTTATTCTTTCTTTACTCATTTGTCTGTCCAGCAGAAGCTGTTTCTCTCCATGCATTGCTGAGGTCAGAATGTCCCTGATTAAATATGAAACAAAGACCTGCAAGAGCTCCCTGTCATTGCAAAGCATTTTACTGTCAACCACACACACACATACACACACACACACACATGCAAGCTCACCTTATTCATGACCTGCTGCAATTATGTCTAAGACCTAAGTGCATAAAGTGCTGCTGTGAACACAAAGAGCTTTCATCAACATGAGACCTGATGGTTACTGATTAACCAAAAACAATTTCATTACTTGTTTTTTGTTAACTTTTGAGTTAATAGCTCTCTTTGCCCCCCATCCCTCTCTCTCCCTCCCTCTCTTTCTCTCCCTCTCTCACCCTTTCTCCCCCCCCCTCACAGTGTATTGGCAGAGAGCCCCTCCCACTGCCCATGCTGGACTCACCTGAGGGCTACTATGAGGAGGCCCAGCCCTATGACACAGCAACCAATGGTAAGACCAGACCTGCCCATTTTCACTCTCCTCAACCAATGACTGTAAGGCCAGCCGTGGACACACCCACTTCCATACTGCACTGCCCCTGACTGTGAGAGGTGGCACAGACAGACCTTCTGTCTGTCTATGGAAGTGGGGGCATCAGACTTAAGGCAAGGGCAGCACACAGATATGTGGCAGGGAAATGCGGCACTTTCTGGTGATAATAAAATGGCATAGTTGTGATGTGAGTGATGTGCCTGCACACATACATACCTGTACACCTGCCCACCTAGACATTTACAGACATGCAGACCTGTATTCCTACATATCTGCGTGGCTGCAAACCTACACACCTGAACTACACACATATACACTACACCCCTGCACACCTAAACACCTACACACCTACATGGCTGCACACCTACACAACTGCACTCTTAGATTAGATTAGATTAGATTCAACTTTATTGTCATTGTGCAGAGTACAGGTACAAAGCCAATGAAATGCAGTTAGCATCTAACCAGAAGTGCAAAAACAAGTATTATTTACAGAAAGTGCAGCTGAGTAATTACTCCAGTATAGGAAATGTTATATTTTACAGTATGTACAGTGTTAACAGATAATAAATATGTATATATATTAATGTGTTGTACATAGGGGGGTGAAATGGACAGGGTTGGAAAGGAGAGAGTATATATAAGGGTTGTATGTACAGTATTGACAGATATTGACAGATATTTACAGATGGTTGTATGTACAGCAGTGCAAATATGACAGTAAAAGTACAGACCTTAATATATCTTACACACCTTAATATCTGCACCGATTTCATTTTTCACCTTCTCGTGTGTCATATCAGCAGAATCATCGCAGCTGTCTGTGGGTTCATTTTTAAGCGCAGTGAAGCCATTAGCAGAGCCATTCGCGCTCGCAGTGGCTCTAAAATGGTACAGGCGCGTGTGACCATCTGAAGAGCGCGCAGTGCTAGCATCTTCTGCGGTTTGCCTCTCTGCGCAGAGCTGACAGACCTGACCACACGCATTCATTCATACTGAAACCAGCTCTGCCTTCTGCTTTCACACTAAAACCAGCCCTGCGTCTCCGCCGATGCACAGAGCACCTCACGGGCTCAGGCGCCTGCAGAGAGGTCCACACCAGCCACCTGAAACGAGCTCTGCCTGGTGTCCCCCGTGTGAAGGGCCGGCCTGTGCCCTGCGTCAGACATGTACCATGCTTTACACTGACACAGCTGGCAGAGTAATAATCCAGCTGCAGAAACATATGCAGTGAATGACAGTCATGAACACATGGCTAATCTTGATAGACAGATTGTATCAGCTGTGGTTCACTCAGAGCTGTGAGCAATGCTTTCGTTCTGGTCAGAAATGTTTTTATGGGGAGAAAGTTTATTCGGGGGGTGGGGGAGTGTTTACCTCCACTTCAGATGCCGAATCTACTGCTGCTGCTAGCGCCCCCTGATGGACAGAGGAAAGCTGTGAGACCCAGCCTGGAGCCCTCTCTGGCAGACTGGCGGATTACTGGGCCAGAGAAACAGAGAAAAAACAGGATGAATTTTTTTTTTTGTTCGTAGTGCGTGCTCCTGCCAAATGATAATTATCCCGGGGAGCAGAGCTGCAAGAGGCTTTTCCTCCTGAAAACAGGGTGGGGGAGGGGGGTGCACGTGATGCTCCCCGTCCCAGCGACCGTGTGACCAGCCCTGACCCCATACCGTTCCGGTGCGCCCCTCCCCGGCCGCGCGTGGGGTCCGAGCCGCGCTCCGCGTCACAATGGCGAACGGAGAGCCGCGCCGAGAACAACGGCCGCTTTGTTCCGCTGTGCTGGGCCGGCGCCACGACACACACAGCGAAAGGGTATTACTCACCAGCGCGGCCAATGGCCTGTAACGCCACGCTGAAAGGCATTGTGGGATAGCAGGGACTGGGCTCCGCTGAGGAATGTGAAATCGGTCTGTACCCACTCGGCTGTTGCGCTGACTTAGACTTGAGCTCAATGCTCACAGTCCCCTCGCACTCAGGCTACTGTACGTCCATACAGTTTGGTCCCTCACTGCTTCCAGCACTGTTCTCCAGAGACCAGGACTCAAAATATCCCTCTCACCACTAGCTGGCGAATGTCCAACCCCTTCACCACTGTTCTGAGTTCAGTTATGTTTGCGTTGTGCAGTATGAAGGACTGGTTTTGTTGCCAAATTACGTTTCAAATGTGACAAAATCAAAGTCCCCTGTTCTGCCAGGTGTCCTGATTGCAGGAAGTTGCCTGTTTCCTGCTAGAATAATATTTTTTGAAAAATCATCAGTTTGATTAACCTGATTACCTGCCTGCTCTCAAAACATATATGAGTTCCACTTCAGAACATCACCTCCCTGTCATCAACAGCCATTATCACCCTCGTCCTCATCTAGCTTTTACATGGTAAAGACACCTCATTTTCTTTAGAAGGAAGTGAATGTGGCATCTCCTGACCTCAGTCAGGTCTGCTTCTTCAAACTACAGCAGGGGAAACCATGAGAAACACCGCTCATGACTGACGACTCATTTCATGCGTATGTAAAACAGCTAAAATATCTTATTTTAATACAATACACATCATGTGAGAGTGTGATACACATATGGAATAATTAATGTGCATTACCCATGTAACTACATTAAGACCTGGCACGGCACTGCTTTTCCACATCACACACCACAGCGTCATGCACTCGGAAAGTTAAACGCATCTCTTATTTACTAGCACCTTCATTTAAAGCGAAGTCGGTCATCCGCGAGCTGATCTGGTGGTAAGCCGCAGTGTTTTTTCCAGCTACAGACAGAATGTTTCATCACCTTTGACCTCTCTTTCTAAATGTCACAATGCACATCTTCAAACACTGGAAACTCTCCTGTGGTGTTTTGTTTCTATGTACATGACTTTGCCCCTCATGATATTAATATTATTTCTGATAATTGCTTTAGTGGTTCAAACGCCATTCACCCTCCCTCTCTTTTCCCTCTCTGTCTGTTTCTTTTCCTCCTTCTCTCTCTCTTCCTTTTCTTGCTGTCCCTCTGTCTTTCCCTTTCCCTCCATCCTTCCCTGTCTCCCTCTCTCCTCCTCCTCCTCCTCTCTCTGTCTCTCTCCCTCCTTCTCTTCTCCTCCTCCTCACACTCAACTCTTTCTCTTTCTCCTTCTCACTCCCCTCCTCCTCCTGTCTCCTCCTCCTTTCTCTCTCTTCTGCTCTCCCTCTCCCTCTCCCTCTCTCTCTCCCTCTCTTCCTCACCTTCTCCTTCTCCCTTTCCCTCTCCTTCTCCCTTTCCCTCTCTCCCTCTTCCTCTCTTCCTCCTCCTCCCCATGGTCCCTGCTGTTTCTCTGTCTCTGTAGATGTGGGTTGTTTTGGTAGGCGTGTCCTCTCAGGATCCCGGAGGCGGTCAGAGGCTGAGGAGGGTGTGGTTTACGCCACCATCTCCAGGGGTACCTGCCTTCCTGACCATGCCTTGCCATGGCAACCATGAGCACCTGAGCTCAGAGAGCGCCGTCCGCGTTTAAATCAGGGGTGTTGCACTCCTCCGGATGGGGGCTTCATTCCACCCCAGGCACCCAGTGGCTTGACCCTGCCCTCGCCTACTCACCCTTGTGAAAGCAGAAGTGGAGTCTGTGTTTGTGTCAGTGATGGACAGGGAGGCCTGTCTCCGTGTGACCTCGCTGTGACCTCACCTTGACCCCGTGACCTCCCCATGTCCTGCATGTTCAGTGTTGCTCTCCCTTCTCCATCGTGTGCTGGTGTCCCCTGCATGGCCGCAGAAACCTCACACCTCAGACCTCTCCCTCAGCTAAGCCCCTGTGACCTCTGACCTGCGACCTCTGACCCCGGTGTGTTGCAGATGACTGTGAGGCGGTGAGCAGCTCGTACGAGTCGTACGACGAGGAGGAAGTGACCAAAGGGAAGTCGTCTACGCCACACCAGTGGCCATCCACAGAGGCATCCATCGAGCTGATGAAGGACGCCCGAATCTGCGCCTTCCTCTGGAGGAAAAAGTGGCTGGGACAGTGGGCCAAACAGCTGTGTGTCATCAAGGAACAGCGCCTCCTGGTGGGCACGCTCAGTCACACCCTCACTGTCACACACACATCTATATACTCACCTATCTAACACACTGACAAAGTCATGTGCTGAAACTCATATTCATACAGCGACACATTCAGACACACCGAATCCCACTCCTACTGTCACACACACATCTGTATACTCACTATCTAATGCAATGAACCATGTGCTAAATCTCATATTCACACACTGACACATTCACACACACACTCAATCACACTCTCACTGTCAAACACATATACACATTTACACAAACATGTACACACACACACACACACACACACACACACACACACACACACCCCTTAACAGGTTTTGACTTGATATTTTCACTTATCCCAGAAAGCCCTTGATATTTTTAGAAACGTGTTTCCTGTTTTTTAGTCTCATAAACACTTCTCTCACTTGTTGACACCTCTTACAAAGCGCAACCACAGATAGGGCACAAACTCTGTGCTCATGCAGGTAAGCAGGAGAGTGATATGACCCTCCCCCCCCACCTCTGCAGTGCTATAAGAGCTCGAAGGACCAAACCCCCCAGCTGGACGTCAGCCTGGTGGGTTGCAGCGTGGTCTACAAGGAGAAGCAGCTGAAGAAGAAGGAGCACAAGCTGAGGATCACCCCAGTGGGGGCGGAGGCCATTGTCCTGGGCCTGCAGAGCAAGGAGCAGACTGAGCAGTGGCTGAAGGTGGGCAGGGTCAGGGAGGGGCTATGATGAAGGTGGGGGAGGAGTTTGGGATTGGCTGTGGTAGGTTGGGGGAGGAGTTTGGGATTGGCTGTGATGGGTTGGGGGAGGAGTTTGGGATTGGCTGTGATGGGTTGGGGGAGGAGTTTGGGGCGTGATGGCGTGGGGTTGGGAGCTGTGGCTGTGCGTGGGGTTTGAATGGTGGAGGAGTGGCTTTAGGTGGGGTTTAGCTGTTACTGACTGGCTGTGGGAAAGGCTGAGAGGATGGGGAGATGATTGTGGGTGGGGTTTATCAGATGGGTCAGTGATTGTGAGAGAATAGGGGAGGAGTTTGGGAAGAGGGGGAGGGGTTTGGGAGAGGGGAAAGGCATTGGGGAAGAAGTTGTGAGAGGAGGGGTTGTTGGTTGAGGGCATGTGATTGGTGCATCCTATGGCTGGAGACAATGGGACTGCAGGGCTGGTAAATATCCAAACAGCCTGAGCCCCATCTCAGGGAAAGTGGCAGCTTCACAGTCGGACTGAAAAAAATGAAACACGCAGGATTTGCTGAAGGAGCTCTCACCTGGAGGTGATGGGACAGAAAGGGGAAAACCAGGCTGAAATTCCAGCTCAGGGGAAACCTGATCTCAGTACAGCCCTGCTGGCTGGCAGCCAGGGGCCGGGTCCACATGAAACCTGATCTCAGAACAGCTCCATTGGCCGGCAGCCCGGACTCAGGTCCACACGCTGAATAATACACTGCAAAACAGGACAAACATGCAAAAAATGCTCTCATGTATAATAACACTATGCGCGTTGTGTGGTGAGGTTGGTGTGTAAGTTCTGCCAGTTTGAGGAGATTATGGAGAGGGTTGGTGTGGGGGGGGGGGTGAGAGTCAGCGAGATGGAGGGCTGCTGACAATAGCACCTCTTTGAAAAGCTGTTTCCCACAAAGCGCCCTCTCTGCTGGGCTGCATTACTCACCGGCCCCGGCCTCCATGGGTGGGCGGGACGGGGGTCATGGGGGGGATGGTTTTGGTAGGAAAAGGTGGGGGCACTTCTTACTTATGACGTGTTTACACTCTGGGTAGGAAAGAGAACGTGCAAACGTTTCTGTGTGATTTGCATTCAGATTGGAGCAGTTTCAGAGATTTTTTTTCGATATGTTTGTTCTAATGCAACTTTTCTCCCATAACCAAATAACGGAAAAAACCAATTAAGCCCTTTTTAATGGCAGTGAGCTGGGAGAAGAGCCAGCCAACCATGCTGTTCCACACAGCTGAACACATGGCACTCTGCTCACACACAATTACAGGCGTCTGCTCTGCTTATTCACACTCATGCGTTGTACTGTCTCCTTTCTGACACCTAACAGGCTATTCAGGAGATCAGCAACAAACCTGTGGAAACTTCAGAAGTGACACCCTGTTCTTCAGACTCTGCCCGTCTCATTTGCACAAAGGTAAGAGTTACAGTATAAGCCAGACACATCAGCACCAGGGGCAACGGCACTAGGTTGGAGGTGTAGGGCAGTAGGGTGATATATAGTAGTAGGGGGTATAGGGCAGTAGCAGGGGGGTATATGTCAGTATGGTAATTATGGTGATGGTATAGGTCAGTAGGGTTGTAGTGTAGTGCTGCAGGGCAGTATTAGGGAGTATAGGGTAGTAGAGTGGTGGTGTAGCTCAGTGAGGTGGTAGTATAGGGCAGCACCAGAGGGTATATGTCAGCATGGTGACGGTGTGTTTCCACACTCGCAGGGAGAGCTCGTTGAGCGGCACTCTGTGGCATCAGAGAGTGGGAGCAGTACAGACAGCCATGCAGAAACCCCAGAGACCAAGGACGGTGAGTGGAGCTTTACCATCCGTAACCGTCTCAATATAAAGTAATCGCTAACTGTATCAACCCACACTAATCTGTAACCGTATCAATCCACACTAATCCCTAACTGTAGCAATCCATATTAGTCACTAACCATATTAATTCACACTAATCACTAACCAACCAACCCACACTAATCCCCAACCATATTAATCCACAGTAATCACTAACCAACCAACCCACACTAATCCCCAACCATATCGATCCACACTAACCCTAACCGTATCAATCCACACTAATCCCTAATTGTATCAATCTGTACTAGTCACTAACCATATTAATTCACACTAATCACTAACCAACCAACCCACACTAATCCCCAACCATATTAATCCACAGTAATCACTAACCAACCAACCCACACTAATCCCCAACCATATCGATCCACACTAACCCCTAACCGTATCAATCCACACTAATCCCTAATTGTATCAATCTGTACTAGTCACTAACCATATTAATTCACACTAATCACTAACCAACCAACCCACACTAATCCCCAACCATATTAATCCACAGTAATCACTAACCAACCAACCCACACTAATCCCCAACCATATCGATCCACACTAACCCCTAACCGTATCAATCCACACTAATCCCTAATTGTATCAATCTGTACTAGTCACTAACCATATTAATTCACACTAATCACTAACCAACCAACCCACACTAATCCCCAACCATATTAATCCACAGTAATCACTAACCAACCAAGCCATACTAATCCCCAACCATATCAATCCACAGTAATCCGTAACCGTATCAATCCACACAAATTCCTAACTGTATCAATCCATACTAGTCACTAAATGTATTAATCCACACTAATCACTAACCATCCAACCCACACTAATCACTAACCGTATCAATCCACAGTAATCCCCAACCCTACGGTCACACAGACGACACAGGAGAGAGACAAAGTGACCAGCTGCCATTCATTTTCAATGAGAGTTGGTGATTTACAGCGACAAGAGACAAGTGGCTGTTGCAAAGCCAACTAGGCGGGGCTAAGATAGACTACAGGTCTATTTTATGGAAATACTGAGCGATGCGACACGGCGACTCCCAATGGGAGTGAAGGCAGTGTAACACACGATGCTGAAACAAATGATCCAACATTTTGATTAGTTCTGTAACCTAGTAATCACAAGCCAGGGACGCCCATAAGCGACAAGCGACAACAGCTCCTGTGTCGTCCGTGTGACCATAGGGTAACTGTTTCAATCCACACTAATCACTAACTGTATCAATCCACAGTAATCCCTAACTGTATCAATCCACACTAATTCCTAACCGTATCAATCCACAGTAATCCCTAACTGTATCAATCCACACTGATCACTAACCGTATCAACCCACACTAACCCCTAACTATATCAATCAATACTAGTCACTAACCGTATCAACCTGCCCTAGTCACTAACCATATCAATCCATACTAATCAATAACCATCTCAATCCATGCTAATCACGAACCATCCAACCCACACTAATCACTAACCATCCAACCCACACTAATCACTAACCATCTCAATCCACACTAATTGCTAACTGTGTATTGAGTCTATAAATCAATGCAGGAATAAAGGTTCACTTGATTATTAAAGCACTGTATCTGTAATTGGTTACCAAGCTTTCACTCTCTCTAAATTAAAAAATATGTTCAATTACATTAAAATTTTGCAAATACTATATAATAAAAATATATTTTACAAGACAAAAACATCAGGTTTATCTTTGTAATTTCCACCATCATGTTGGTGATGACATAGATGAATAACTTCATCAGAAACCATCACTTTTCTCTGATTTAACCTTAGTTAAGAAGAAATATGGTGCTGGTCTGAAGTTCAGTAACCTGATGAACATTGGGAAGAAGAAGACATCCTCTCTGGACAGTCCAGAGAAGTCTGTGGACACTTCAGGTATGCTTTTATGGACAGAACCATATGTTAAGGTTTGTTTTACCTCTTTAGACAAACTACTGTCTGGTCCTTCACTCCTACTGAGGGAAGTACAGTCCCACAGTCTCACTGTAAATGACAAGTCTCTGTGCCTGTGTTTGTGTACAGGTGAAGTCTCTCTCCCTAAGTACAAATGAATAGTCTCTCTTCCTACATGGAAGTGAACAGTCTCTCTCCTTATGTACAGGTGAACAGTCCAAGTGCGCAGGTGAACAATATCACTCCCTGTGTACAGGTGAAAAGTCTCTCTCCCTATGTGCAGGTGAACAGTTTCTCTCTCTGTGTGCAGCTGAACAGTCTCTCTACCTGTGTTTCCCTCCCAGGTTTCCTGAATGTGCTGGTGAACAGCCAGTGGCGGGCTCGCTGGTGCCTGATTAAAAACGGGCAGCTCTGGTTCTACCAGGACAAGGCAAAGACCAAGGTGGCCCAACAGCCCGTTAACCTGGCCGGCTGTATGGTGCTGCCGGACCCCAGCCCAGACCACCTGTATTCCTTCCGCATCCAGCAGGACGGGGAGCAGCTGGCCACTCTGGAGGTGATACCAGCTGTCCACTCCACTGAGTGGAGCTGGGCATGACAAAATCACTGCAGAAGGATCAGGCTGTGAGCTGCAGTGTGGGTGGGGCTATCACCTTCAGGGGCGGGGCTTTATCAGTACAGGAGGGCTGAGCCAATCATCACTGGGCTGCCTGTTTTTGACATCACAGCAGCAACATCCAGAGTCCAGTGTTCTAACCGCCACACTGCAGGTGCCTACAAGTGACGCACTGGCACATTAGTGCTCTGCTACCAAATTACTGTCCAATTACTGCTAAAACGCCTGCTAATGGGGTGAAGGATGATGGGGAGCCCTGGTGTCGGTGCCTGGGTCTTTAGCTTTGGGGTTGTCTGGCTTTTTCCCTCAGGCAAAGTCCTCTGCAGACATGGGCCACTGGCTCGGCTTGCTGCTCTCACAGACCGGAACCAAGACTGACCCAGAAGAACTCACATATGATTACGTCGACTCAGACAGGATATCCTGTATCGTGAACGCAGCCAGGAACTCCATGTAGTGAGTCTGACACCCTCACCTGCTGTGAGACGGGTCCCGAGATCACCTGTCTACTCCTCAGTGAATACCTTCCTCACAGCTTGTCCCAGCATGCAATGCTCCCAAAATCTTCCCATCACATTGTAGAATATTACCACATGATCTGTTTATTCCTTCTCATTATTGTAATTTCTCCTTTCATTCTCCTACACACCAGTATAAGAGTCAAATGAATAAATATTGACACAATAATTGCAACTGTATTACAGATGCATTTACACGTTTCAAGATTTTGGTTTGATTGTAAAACATAAACAAGTGCAAATTACACATTTGTGATGCAAATGTAGTTGTATCATTATAAATACCTTAGGTATATACAATAACTTGTTATAACCTTTCTGCTTTTTTTTCTGTTTACATGGTAAATTCAGATTTATTCTCTCAATTCAGAGAGAATGTGGGAACTGTGACTGTCAGCTCACTTAGTCTGTGTGTTTGTGTGATACATTCTGAAACTGAGTCTCTCAAGCTGAGTCTCTGTTGTGTAGTTACATTTTCTGTGTTAAATCTATGTATGCTCTGTGCTCTGAAGCTGAGTCTCTGTGTGTTCTGCCTTCTGCAGCCTGATGCAGAGACGCTTCTCTGAGCCCAACACCTACACAGACAGCCTTCCTGTGGCTCCCAATGACGCCGAGGACATCTACGACGATGTGGCCTCGATAGGACCAGAGCCGGAGCCAGAGGTCAGAGAGGAGACACGCTGAGAGAACACACGCTGAGCTCTGTCCAGCCAGTCAGTGCCAGCAGCGTTTCAGCGCTGGGCTGTGTGCTTAATGTCCCTCTCTGCTCACCGTACCAGGAGAGTCCGGAGAGCAGCCAGGAGGCGGTCAGCGTGGAGCCGGACGCTGCAGACAGAGTGTACCTGGACCTCATCCCTGTGCGGTCCTTCCTGCACACCTCCTGCGGCCGCACCTCCCCCCAGCCCCCCCGCGTCCCCAGCCCCTCCCACAGCCCCGCAGCCGAGGTGACGCCCCCAAACAGCACGGCACCCGGCTTCATCCCATAATATCCAACACCAGACCGCCATGTCCCTAGTAACCCTACATGTGCAACAGGACCTTTTTGTGAGATCCACAGCACTGCTAACCTCACTTGACCCTGAGCGAAAACATGAACGATTTAAACCGTCTTTCACACAAGGCTGGCAAAGCACCAACATTCCCCGGCCAGAACACAGAGAGAGGCAGCCAATCAGAGCCGGTTGAGGTCGTTACCGCTTTCAGTTATCTAGTCAGTGTTTGATTTATTCCTTCCACTGCTGGCAGACATCCTGAGGATCATTCAGATCGAAAACTCCAAACCAGAGAGCCCGAGCCATACAGCAGCCATGACACATGTGCGCTCACGTGAAGCCGTACATGCAGGAGGGTCGGGAAGCTGGAGCGAGAGAGCTGTTTTCCGCTGTTACAATGAGGCAGGAAGCTGGAGCGAGAGAGCTGTTTTCCGCTGTTACAATGAGGCAGGAAGCTGGAGCGAGAGAGCTGTTTTCCGCTGTTACAATGAGGCAGGAAGCTGGAGAGAGAGAGCTGTTTTCTGCTGTTACAATGAGGCAGGAAGCTGGAGTTGGATGTGGTTTATCAGCAGTTAGACGGCAAAAGGCCAGCAATTGCACATGGCCCAGGCCTTGAACCAAGATCAATCAAGCAGATTGCATTATAACTCCATCCTCAGAATGACCTGGCAGAAACACACTCTGAATGACCAGAAATCTGGCATTACCATAAAACTGGCAACGCAGTGATTCTGCTTTCTGAGAAAAACATAAGCTAGGAGCGATAAAAACAACCAAAGAGTAAACAGTCTAACAAGCCTGGCATTTTTAACACAGTATGACTCAGTCTAACCCTGCCCAACTTAGTTTAACTTAGTCTGACCCAGCCTAACCCAGTCTAACTCAGTCTAACCCTGTCTGATTTGTCTTAACTCAGCCCAACCCAGTCTAATTTAGTGTAACGCTGTTTAACTCAGCCTAACCCAGTCTAAGCCAGTCTAACCGAATGTATCTTGGCCTAACCCGGTGCTGGACTCAGTCTGATCGAGTGTCCCCCAGCACCGCGTGGCAGCAGGAATGTAGCTCTGGCTGTCGGGGGGGTGGTGCTGTGAGCCGCGTTGGCCGCTGGAGCTCAGCCATTGGTGCTTTTGGATGGCGGCCGCATGTTTTATTTGTTCTTGTATTTATTTGTTTATTTGCTCAGTAGAAATTCTTCTCCGTGGCGACTGCAGCGCACTGTAATCTCACACATCCTCAGACCCGTTTCACGCTGCTGTTTTTCCATGAGATCCACGAGATAAAGCACTGCTGTTACTTACTCAAACTCACACACGCTTCCGCCAGATCCAGCAGATTGTGTGTGTGTGTGTGTGTGTGTTTGTGTAACACATCCTCATGCTGTGTGTGTGTGTGTGTGTGTGTGTGTGTGTGTTTGTGTAACACATCCTCATGCTGTCTGTGTGTGTGTGTGTGTGTGTGTGTGTGTGTGTGTGTGTGTTTTTCAGGTGGTCTCTCCCCCTCAGTCGGACCCAGAGCCCCCACAGCCCCAGAGCAGCAGTGCCCCCCCGGCCACGCCTTCGAGAGCAGAGCTGGAGCAGCCCTGTCCCAGCACCCAGACCCAGAGACCCCAACCCCCAACCCCCTCCCCAACGCTGACACCCACAAACCCCCCCAGCCTAGTGCCGAGCCCCAGAGAACTCCTGTCCCAAACGCCGAACCCCAGAAAGCCGAGCCCCAGAGGAGGGCGGGGCCCTGCACGCCCAGCACCCAGCCCTCCAGGACGGGCGCAGAGGGGTCAGACAGGACCAGGCCCACAGCAGCAGGCAAGGGGAATGCTGCTACCTTCACCCCTTACCATTGTTACCCTCACACTTTGAACCAATCAAATTCCACCCTCACATTCAGAGCCAATCAAATCCCACCCTCACACTCACTCAGAACCAATCATATCTCGCCCTGACACTCTGACCTAATCAAAGTCCACCCTCACACACTGACCCAATCATACCTCACCCTCACACTCTGACCCAATCATATCTCACTCCAAACTCAGTCATCACCACAAGAAGCCACACAGATCACAGGACGCTCCAGCTGAAAGGCTGTGTTTTTCTGCAGCAGGTTCGGCCTCCATCGAGGTGAAGCTGGGGAAGAACCGGACAGAGGCAGACGTGCGTCGGTACACGGAGGAGAGAGACCGGCTGGAGAGAGAGAAGGAGCAGGTGCGCAACACACTGGCCACCCTACGCCAGCAGAGGAGGGAGCTGAAGGAAGCACTCGCTTCCTGCAAGGGTACGTCATCCCATCGACCAGCACTGTCTGTGACCAACAGCGCCATCTAGCAGTGGCTGGGAAAACAGCTATGCATTGTGATAATAAAAATGCCATGAGTCACACAGGGCCCTGATTTGTTCTCTCTGCTAACTTCTAACTCATGAACACTGCAGCTGTAGAACTGTGCTCGATCATCAATTGGGGAGCTTTAGTGCCCTCTAGTGGTGTGTGAGGGACTTGTGCTGGATGCAGCTCACTTGAAATAAGAGTCATTTCAAGGGAAAAACACTTTATTCTCTGTCTTTTCCTTGAGTGTTCCTCAGTCACTGTACTCATTGAAAGGACCTGCACTGGGTACAGCTTACTTTAAATTAAAAAAGTCATATCTCAGGAAGAAAACACTATTCTCAGTGACTGTTCCTCAGTCAGGTTACTCGCTGAAGGTTTATCTGTATCTGAGGTCTGATTTGGAAATCATTTCAGTGAGCAGGGAAGCAGATTTCCATTCCTGAACAATTCCCAGCTTGTCAGCAGAGTAAGGCAGCATGGGTAGTGCTTTGTTTGTCCTGGCATCTGTTGTAAACAGGTTTCGCGTGTTGTGCAATGACTGTAACTCTTTGTTCAGTCGTGCACTGAAAGAATATCAGATTTAGTGGACTGAGTGGAGGGAGTTTGTGTTGCATCATATTTGCCAGTGTGACACAAACTTGCAGGACTCTGCTTTAAACACAGTGTTTCTGCTGCACACAGTGGGTGTGTGTATGTACAAAACACTGACCGTTAGCCACAAAACACTGCCCTTTAGCAACAAAACACTGTCCATTACCAACAAAACACTGTCCGTTAGCCACAAACACTGTCCAGTAGCCAAGCACAGAGCGAAACTCGGGCTGGACAATGTTGCAATGTTGTCAAATCTGACACAACAAGAAATACATGTGTTTGCATGTGTGTGTGTGTGAGAGAGAGAGACATTCCTAGTGACTTTGTGCATGCCTCTGAGCATGTGTGAGAGACACACAGTGTTGGTTGTGCATGTGTGTTTGTATGTGTAAGAGAGCAGTGTGTGTTTGCACCCGTGCTGATTGCTGTGTGTGTTCCTCAGACCCGGCTCAGCAGCGCCCCATGGAGGTGAGTCTGAGGGAGAAGGAGGAGGCGTGTCGGGAGGAGGAGAAGAAGCGTGTGGACCTGGAGCTGCGGCTGGTGGAGGTGAAGGAGAGCCTGAAGAAGGTGGAGGCCGGACCCTTCACCCTCGGCACCGCCGTGGACAGCGGCCTGCTGGACACGGTCAGCACCTCCTCTGCGGTCAACATGAGTTTGCTAACCACTGATACCCACGGTTAGACCGAGTTTATTAGCCACTGATATCCAGGGTCACATCAAGTTTACTAACCACTGCTACCCATGGTCACATCGAGTTTACTAACCACTGCTACCCACGGGCAGACAGAGTTTACTAACCATTGATATCCACGGTCACATCAAGTTTACTAACCACTGCTACCCATGGTCACATCAAGTTTACTAACCACTGCTACCCACGGTCAGACTGAGTTTACTAACCACTACTACCCACAGTAAACCTGAGTTTACTAACCACTGCTAACCATGGTTAACCAGAGTTTACTAACTACTAGTACAAATGGTCACACAGAGCTTACTCTCCATTTCTCCCTATGGTCAAACTAATCACAGTGTTAACACAGATAACTCTGCATTGGTGCCTTCTTGTGGTAGAGTGTGAGAACTGCATGTGGACTCCAGTGAATGACCAGCTGTCTCTTGTTTCCAGCCAAAGGCAGTGGTCTGTGCAGCGCCTCCTGCCCCCTCCCCCAGCGCCGGGGAAGCTTCGCCCGTCAACTCCGCCACAGCCCTGAAGAACAGACCCCTGTCGATCATGGCAACCAACAAAGGCAACGTCCTGCAGAAGGCCAAGGTGAGGGGTCACCTGCAGCACACCTAAGCACGCAGTCAGCGCCAGTGTCTCAGCACCTGAGCAGAGAGCACAGTCTCCTTGCTGCATTTTCTCTCACTTCAGTAAGGTTATAAAAATGTCTGTGCAGTTCAACTATGTTGCATCACCAATGTGATCACACACTCAAATATACCAGAGGTGGAGGTGAGGGTTTTTCAGTGATATTGTCTCTGTGATGGATGTCTATCAGTGTGGTATTAAAGCAGACGTGTGTTTCTCCCCCACACACACACACACACACACACACACAGGAGTGGGAAAAGAAGGCCTCAACCTAGAGGAGCTGACCCCCGTCCCCCCAAGATGACCTGACGATGTAATCGCTGGCTAGGGCGGAGCCAGGCTCCTGCTGTGATGGAGGAGGGACCGGGAGCTGGAGGGGCTGCCCCAAAGACACCCCTGCCCCCCCCCCCCGCTCCTTCACCCTGCCAGCTCCGCCCCCTTGCCCCTCAGCCCCGCCAGCTCCGCCCCCGAGACACGCTCCCCTGGGACAGACGCATCTGGAGCAGCTTCCTTTTTATAAAAACAAACAAAAAGAGCAATAATATTACAAAAAACAGCAGAAACATTTTATATCTTTTTGACAGCTTTTTAAATGTTTTTTTTCATGACTTAAACTTTGCGGATTTGCTAAGGTTCAGAGTTCAGTGTTTTTTTATGGATGAAAAACAGAATGTGGCAACTTCTCTGATCACATACACCAGAGAAGAGACGCCTCCCCCTCCGCCCCCATCACCCCGTCCCCCACTTCCCCCCGGGGTGAACAGTCTGTTTGACACGGTACAGCTCCACTTCTGTTCGTAGCAAGGTTGTAAATACATATTAAGCATTTGAATTATAAACATTCCCTGTGACTTGTTAATGTACCCCCTGCTAAAAACGTGCACTTTTATTCAAATAAATTTCATAATGAAAGTTTTAAACTTGACACTTCAGCGGGTGTGGTTTTTATTTAGACACAGTTTGAAAGTGAAAATCAGCATAAATAATCAGCATAAATAATCAAAATCTTCACCGAGTCACAAAAGGCAACAGGATTATTACAGATTGAGTCTATTCTCTGATTGAGATTAATTTTGAATGACGTACATGTACATTTCCTCACTGGACTATGCTTGGACAAAGGCCATTAGCCACAAAAGCCTCTGTTTGCATTTACTTCTATGCAACAACACTAATCAGTCTGGGCCAGTTTAATTCATAAACTTACAAAGCAGACCTACCAAATGTTTCAGAAGTCATTATGTGTAGCCTGGGCAATCAGGAAATCATTGACCAAGAGTTCCCTTCTGCTGGCCAGGACTAGATGGGAGCAGTGAGACCAGGGTAAGCGAGTATGACCTCAGCTCTGTGCACCTGGCCAGGGAAAAATGGGCATTTGCCAGATGGCCCATGGTAAACAGGTAGCCGCTTAATGCCAACACTGGAGGTGTTCACACTCCCAGCTCCACTGCAGCTGAAATGATTGCAGCACTTGGGGACCTGTTTGCATGATACGGATTAAGGGAGGAAACAGTAAGTGATAACAGTCCTCAGACCATCAGAGAGCTAAATATTCCTCATAGTAACACAGAAAAGCGTCTCAGAGCAGCTGCTGGTCCCTCTGCATCCGCAGGGTGAGCTGGGAGCCTCATACAGAGGAGGAGGAGGGCATGAGCAAAGCACAGCGCCCCTGCACAGCCCCGCAAATGCACAGGAACCCAGCGCACAGCCCCGCAAATGCACAGCCACACAGAACACACTGCTGCTCATCTACACACAGAACACACTGCTGCTCATCTACACACAGAGCACACTGCTGCTCATCTACACACAAAACACACCGCTGCTCATCTACACACAGAACACACCGCTGCTCATCTACACACAGAACACACCACTGCTCATCTACACACAGAACACACCGCTGCTCATCTACACACAGAACACACTGCTGCTCATCTATATTTACTATATTTACGGTGCAAATATTTTTTCTTGCCCCCCCCCCTTTGCCCCAAACACGAGTGCACAAACAAATTTGCATTTCCCAGCAAGCCTTTTTCCTTCATAACTTTTGAGAAGAAAGCAACCAAATTAAATAAGTGGTGGGTAGAAATAATATTTATTTTTAATAAAACATGCAGTTTTGGAACATTTCAATAAGGACAAATAAAAATACGTAAAAATAGGCTATGACTCAAAACCGTAAGTTTTATACACAAGGTGGGAAGGTGGTATATATAGCTATCACAATTACAAATAATTTTAGTAATATTGTTGAATGGTTACTTTGAAGACTCTGTGAAACGGTCAATACGCGAGAGGGCCCACCTTCAATAGTAAAGCAGCAAAAAATCACCTTCTTACATGGGCCCCTGACAACTTCTGGGCCCTGGTGCACTGCACCAGTTGCACCGTTAATATTTACACCAGTGAACCCAGCACACAGCCACACAGAACATAGTGCTGCTCATCTACAGGAACCCAGCGCACAGCCACATATGGGCAGTTTGGAGTACAGGATAAACTGGGGAATTGAATGTCAGTCAGAAATTAAAGGGAAGGAGAGAAGGAGGGAAAGTTGCAGGATCTGCTCCTTAGTGGAAACAGATGGCAGTGGCTACAGAGACTTAAACCAGATGCTGAAAGAAAGCAGCAAATGAAAAAGGTGGGAATGGCTGACAGCCTGTAATGGCAGGTGAGTGTAATGGTAGACAGGTGTAATGGTAGAGCCCTGTAATGGCAGATAGTTGGTGCTATGTTGAGGTGGTTAGATATATGGATGAAAAGGAGGACAGCACCAGGGTGAACTAGTACCATATGTGCAGACACACACCTCATAGTCTGAATCAGTCACTCTGAAGCTCATCAAACTGAGTACATTACATTATTACTGTACAATCAATTACCCTCTTACCCAGAGCACAATAGAACATAAGTATATCCAATCAGTTGAATAAGCAACAGTGTCACACCAAGCTAACAACACTCCCAGACCAGTGAGGGTGAGCATAACACTATTCAAGCCCTTCCACAAGTTAACATTTGCAATCTGACTACACAAGCAGACAGAATCAGACTCTGCAGCTTCCAGCTGCCTGGATGGTGCTCCGCTCTGGAACATTGGAGGGAAACATGTTTGAAAATGTTCTGTGGAGGAAAAGGATGCATGTTTTTTCTTCACTGATGTTATAATGGAGAACCTGTGATGTTTAAGGTAATAAAGCATTCTCAAAGACTGTTTAAAAAGTATTAATATGTTATGTATTTTAGTGGCGGTCTGTAGAAAGTTTCTGTAAACGGAAATGACCGCTGGAAGTATGGACGCGCAGCTCGTGCTAATTTGTTTACAGGCTCCTTTAAAAGTTTCTCCTCGTCATGCTAACGACACCACACTCAGAAATACTGGCGTCCAAAGCTTGGCCCTCAGTCACTACTGCTTGCGGTTTTATAATTGTTATCATTATCACGACACACCAACGACTTTGGCAATATAACATTGTAAAGTTATTTAAGTAAAGCATACTTTGAATGAACGAGAGAGACACGCCGGTTATTTCCTTCCTTTGCGGTGAAAAAAAAAAACAGAAAACCAATTGTAACTTTTAATTTGAGACTGGTTTCATTTAATGAATAAGCAGTTAATTTATGGACAGATGGACACTCGGAAATTTACTTGAAAATGTGGGTCAATGAAACTATCAACAGTGCATAACCGCTGAATTGGCAGCGCTGGTAGAAACGGGTTGCGTTTCTTCAGTGCTCCGCTAGATGACGCTGGAATTGCGTTTCCTCAATGCTCCGCTAGATGGCGCTGGAGCTCTGATGCGGAAGTGCCACGGTGTCCTAGTGAAGCTAGCTGGCTAATGCTAACGCTAGCCGTTCTCCTTCCAGTGTTTACAGTGCAGTCGCTGTGACGGAGCCCAGTGGCTCTTTTTGTTTTACAGTTTTATTGCTTTTAAACGGTGTTTATTTTTTCCTTGGGTGTTAAGGGTCACCTTATGAAACCTCCAATCTGGATCGCAGCGGTAGTAACAGAAAGAAGAAGATAGAGGAGTTCTCTAAGTCTTCTCGGGAGAAGCTGCTTCAGTCCAAAAATAAGATGTTTTCCAAATTCACCTCCATCCTGCAGCACGCAGTCGAGGCGGTGGGTTCAGTTTTTACTGCTGGAAGAAGATCTCAAGAAGGGGCTGCAGTATTAGCCTAGATCGGGGATAAATACGGGCCTAACACTTGCTAGCCTGCTATCCTAACATCTGTGGGGCTTGCTGTAAATTATGGTGGTAAAGCTGTGGACCTTAATAAGGACACACTGTTTTAATGTATATTTTAAATGTTGCATTTAGGTTGCAGATCGCGAAGTTATAAGGCATTTCACCAGCTAGCAGTGCAGCTCAGCCAGTTGATTACCCAGGCCTGTTAGCCCAGGCGATCGGCGGCTAGCTTAAATAAAATAAGTTTCACTAAAGCTGTTATGGCTCGCTGATGAGGTTTTTCTGTAAAACAACAAAGCTGTATCCTGTGATCTCTCGGGGAATGCTTTGTTTCGCTGAAGAACATTGTCTCGCTTGCTAGCTAGCTAACCACAATGTCACGTCACTGACTATTAACGTATTATACGTTAGATTAACATTAAGTGCTGGGTAAATAGTTAACCTTTAAGATAACTAACCAGGCTAGCTGGTTAGCTGGCTGGTGTGGGGACAGCAGGGTCGCTTAAAGTTTGCCAGACTGGGTAGCTAGCTAGCTAATGTTAGCCACCAGTATTATGGCGTTAAAACCACACGTTTTTGGATGTGAGGTTAATGTTAACCATTGAACTGAATTGATTTTGCGTAATTGTAGCTACCTGTGTTATAAAGGCTGAGTAGGCATAGCTGTAATCTGATAATTGTTATGATAGTTGAACGTCAACTAGCGAGCTAGCCTGGCTAACTTGTTAAGCGACAGCACATCTCCTTTCGTGTAGGTTCCGGTTACCCAGCAAGCTTGCTGCGATTTAGTTTCAAATGTGTTTTTAAGACGCAGAGTTAGACAGTTAGGGGCTCTGTTTTTGTTCTGGACCTAGTTTGTGATCGCTCTGGCCTGGGTGTTCTACGCTTCTTTTAATTTGCATTGCATCTAGACGGGTATCTGATGCCTGATGTTCCGGCGTGTTCTTACACAATCAGCTTGAACCTATGATCTGGCGGTGCGATTATGATCCTGTTGGAGGTTAGAGCCCACACCCCTTCCGAGCGAACACACAGTGCAAGAGGGCGGCACATTGCACTCACTATACCCTACACTGGCAGATAATCAGAGCGTGAAGAGGAGGAGGCCTATTGAAAAGGCAGTATAGCGCTATAAAGAGCAGCAGGTGGACTTCTGCTCAGCGGCGCTCATTGTCTTTTCCCTCATAAATTCCGAGGGCTGCAGGAGGAAGATGCAGGGGTCATCGCAGCTGTGTGGAGCTGTAACGCGACCATGGTTTGACCCAATTCATTGTCTGCTCTCTGTGGAGCTGTAACACAGCCGCAGTTTGACCCGGTTTCTTTGTGCTCTGTTTGATTTTGCAGCTGGCGCCTTCACTGCCACTTCAGGAGGACTTTGTCTACCACTGGAAGGCCATCACGCATTACTACATAGAAACATCAGGTAATGGCACCATCAAGAATTACTACATAGAAACTTACGGTAATTGCACCAGCAAGCAGTATTACATATAGAGATGTCAAGTAGTGACACCTCTGTGTGGTAATGACATGCTGCTTGGCTTGAATGCAAGCTAGGGGTGGGTAGGGTGACCAAGGTACCCTCATCTCACTGCTCTCATGTTAACTGCGATCCACCGTGCACCTGAGGGTTGCTCTGGTGATGTCAGTGGAATAGCACTTATCCTTTAAGCAGCAGCCACCTCTCTGCAGTGCATTGTGGGATTTGTACTGACAAGCAGTTGCATTAGCCTGCAGCTGTATCAGAGGATTGCATTTGCTTCACCCCTGCGCTCCTGCGTGAGTGCACAGGCTGTTATGGTGAGGCAAGCCTGAAGTAGGGTAACTGGAGATGGCAAAAATAGTTTGGTGAAGAAGCAAAGACTTTTTATGGGCATAGTTCCCTTAGCACAGATTTGCATGCAGGGCCCTTGTGATGCTACTTGGATTTGTAAATTCTTGGAAATGAATGTGCTGAGAAGAGCAGGGGTTATGATGCAGGCACACAGCAGAGATTTTGCTTCTGGATGCTGGTGTCTCTCGCTTCCAGAGAGACTGAGCGAACGGCCTAAACCCCTGAGCTGAGCATACTCTGTATCTGTCACCCAGAAAATCACACACTGACACACAGGTGTTGCGCAGTCTCCTGTCCTGGCATTTATTTCTGTTTTATTTTCGGGTAGATGACAAGGCACCCGTGACAGACACCAACATCCCCTCACACCTGGAGCAGATGCTGGACATCCTGACCCAGGAGGAGAGTGAGCGAGAGTCGGGCGAGACGGGGCCCTGCATGGAGTACCTGCTGCACCACAAGATCCTGGAGACCCTCTATACCCTGGGCAAGGCTGACGTAAGTAGGAACCAGTCAGCAGCCGTGTGATGGAAGTGGACCAGTCAGTGGTCATTTTTCAACTGCAGTCAGGAGCAGGGCCAATGAGAGCAGACGGGGGGTGGGGGTGTCTGGCTTTGCACAGGTCATTGTTTGTATATTCTTAGATTGCATTACATTACATTATTCTCACCTAGCAGATGCCTTCATCCAGAGCAGCTTGCATATGTGTAGGTTACAGTTTCATCCATTTATACAGCTGGATATATTTACTGAGGCAGTTGTGGGGTAAGTACTTTGCCCATGGGTACAACAGCAGTGCCCCAGCAGGGAATCGAACCAGCACCCTTTCGGTTACCAGTCCTGCTCCTTACCACTATGCTACACTGCTGTTGTAGATGATGTATTTTCAGTATTTTACACTCTCAGTGATTATATTGTGATATCGGCAGCGTTCGGGGGAAGGTTTGATTGACTCGGTGTGGTGACTGACAGCGTTCCCTCTCTGTCCCACAGTGTCCCCCAGGAATGAGGCAGCAGGTGCTGGGCTTCTACACCAAGCTGCTCGGGAAGATCCGACAGCCCCTCCTGCCCCACATCAACGTCCACAGACCTGTACAGGTGAGCCGTACGCTAGCGCCGGTGTATCTGTGTACAGGTGAGCAGGGGTGGCAGTAAAAGCTCTGCTCTCCGGTGTTTCTCTGACCCTGCTGCTTCTCCACAGAAACTGGTGCGTCTGTGTGGGGAGGTTCTGGCTGCTCCCACAGAGAACGAGGAGATCCAGTTCCTCTGCATCGTCTGTGCCAAACTCAAGCAGGACCCCTACCTGGTCAACTTCTTCCTGGAGGTGCGAGCCTCGCCTTGAGTCAGCCAGGGCGTATCATTTAGAGGCAGAAATCAAAGCACTGATTAAACAAGGCAGAGTTGAGGAGGTCATTTACATTAGGTGCAGAGGTGTGGAGGTGATATATTGCATTACATTATTGTCATTTAGCAGATGTTCTTAGCCAAAGCGACTTAAATATATCAGTTTTTACATGTTATCCATTTGTACAGCTGGATATATACTGAGGCAGCTGTGGGTTAGGTACCTTGCCCCAGGGTACAGCAGCAGTGCCCCAGCGGGGAATTGAACCAGCAACCTTTCAGTTATAAGCCCCTCTTCTTATCAATCAGTGCATGTTAGATGCAGAGTTATGGGGATGAATAGTCAGTTAAGTTAGATGTAAAGCAGTACTTTGGGTCATAGCTGCGTTTACAGCTTGTTTAATGTCCACGTGATAGCAGAAGTTTGGGGGTTTGGAGTGTAGTTTTCAGTTGGGAGGGTTTTGTTCTTTGTTCTTCTCTGTATGTGGTTGTTGAAATGGGTCCCTGTTTGATGAGCTGTGGTGGGGCGGGGCTGACCTGCTGTTTCGGCCCACAGAACAAGGTGAAGACGGGGGCCTGTGGGGGTCCTGGGGCCGAGGGTTCGATGGGTGAAGCTGCCGAAGCAAGCGAAGCCTCATCTCCAGACACCGGCCAACCACAGGGTGCAGGGGACGTGAGGGCGGAGCCTCCAAGCCCCGCACAGTCCAACCACAACCAGAGCTACAACCTGGTCAACTCCCTGCTCAACCTCACCAAGAGTCCGGTCAGTACTGCTGCACACATGGAGCAGTGTGGAGAGCTGTGACAGGCTCAGTACCCCAGCTGCACACTTACATACCATACAGTACTGACCCTCTCGCCTACAGATACCCTGTAGTACTGACTCTGTCCCCCACACAGAGACACCACAGTACTGACTCTCCCACACGGATACCCTGTAGTACTGACTCTGTCCTCTGCACAGATACCCCACAGTACTGAATCTCTCCCACACGGATACCAAACGGTATTGACTCTCCCTTACAGATTCCCCACACTACTGATTCTCCCCTACAAGTACCACACAATACTGACTCTCGCCCCCACAGATACCACACAGTACGGCCCCTCTCTCTCCTATAAATACAACACAGTACTAACTCTCCCCTACAGAGACCCTGCAGTACTGACTCTCTCCCACATGGATACCCCACACAGTACTGACTCTGTCGACCACAGTATTGACTCTCTCACACAGATTCCCCACAGTACTGAGTCTCCCTTACAGATACCTGGCAGTACTGGCTCTCTCCCCAGCAGTACTGACTCTCTCCCCAGCAGTACTGACTCTCTCCCATGTGTTGTGTGTCCACATGGTCGGTCACCCCGCAGTGTTGACACTCTGACTGTGTCATCTCTTGCAGGACGGGCGTGTCGTGGTTAAGGCGTGTGAGGGGCTGATGCTGCTGGTCAGTTTGCCAGAACCGGCGGCCGCCAGGTGTCTGACGGAGAACACGGCGCTGTGTGAGGTGCTGACCGAGCGTCTGAGCACATTCTACCGCGCCCTGCCGCCCGCCCTGGACCCGCTGGACATCGAGACGGTGGAGTCCGTCAACTGGGGGTGAGTCTCTGAGACTCCTGTTCTGGACTGGGCTGCAGGGGGTGGGCGTGGCTGAGGCTCCTGCTCAGGGCGAGGCTGCTGGGGACAGGTGTACTCCTTACTGAGTTGTAGCAGTGATGTTAGCAGTGTGTTCCGGAAGGACTCCTGTGACGCACGCAGTCCTGTTAGTTCCTGTGGCAAACTGCTGAGTGATGGAGCTAATGAGCTGTGCTCGGCAGGCTGGACGCGTATAACCTGAAGGAGGATGCAGCGGCGTTTGTGGGGAAGAGGGCGCTCATCTCCTTCCTGTCCTGGCTGGACTACTGTGACCAGCTCATCAAAGAGGCGCACAAGGTACGCTTGTGACATCATCACCCCACAGCCACTCTGACATCATCAGCCTTCTGCCAGCCAGCTCGGCCTAGCACATGTTTAAGTCATAGAGAGCTCTTTTTTCGGTTAGAGTCAATAGTTTACAGCACAGAGATCTACGCAGTTTGGGAATGGTATAGTCCTTCAGTCATACGTATAGGTTTGCCCTTACTTATGCTCCCTTTATACATTATGCTCCTTTCATTTGGATTTGGAAAGTCTCCCTCAGGTAACATCAGCCCTAATATACTCACCCACCCCTGTCCTCTACAGAGACAGTGGATGCAGGAGGTTTCCCTCATAGAGGGAACTAGAGCAGGTGAACCTGCAGTCCACAACCTCAGCCACCAGGGGGCTGTATAAGCGCAGAATAAGAGAGAGACTGTAGAGCCGAAAGGCTTTTCCTGCTGCCCTACCACCCTGGTGCAGGAAGGGTCACTTACTCACTTCCTGAAGCAGGATGCCGATGGTTTGAATCCATACCTCTGTACTTTGTGCTCCACAGGTCTGGCAGTGTTTCATAAAGCACTTTAACCAAAACTCCCTGGTAGATGAAGTATGTAGAGTAGTTCCTGTACATATGGTTCTGGCTGAGGGAAGATTGCGAGAGTGGTGATTGTCCTGGTTCTGATGGTCTTTCTCTGCAGACGGCGGCCGCGGTGCTGGCCCGGGCGGTCCGGGAACGCTTCCTCCTGACGGTTCTGGAGCCGCAGCTCATGCAGACGTAAGTCACCTGTTCGGGCTCACCTTCATTACTGGAGAGCTCTCAGGCAGAGAAGCCAAAAGTGAAGGATTTTCTCTGTTCCCTCATTAAGCAGAGTATGTGAGGGGTACAGTGTAGAGTGAGCCTCAGTAGAGTATGGGAGGGGTGGAGTGAGTCACAGTAGAGTATATGATAGGTATGGTGTAGAGTGAGTTACAGTAGAGTGTGATTGTACTGTGTAGAGTGAGTCACAGTAGAGTATGTGAGGGGTATAGTGTAGAGTGAGTGACTTTAGAGGACTCTCACTCTGACTCTGACTCTGGTTTCGGTTCTGGTTCCGGCTCTGACTCGGGGCGCATCTCTCCCGCAGCTCAGAGAAGGGCATCCTAATCTCGACAGCGCTGCTGAACCGGATCATTCGGCAGGTGGCTTCGGACGCGCTGCTGCAGGAGACAGTCTACTTCCTGCTGGGGGAGGAGCGAGGGGCGGAGTCTCCCACCGGAGTCAGCAGCATCCCGCTCAGGCACAGGCTCATCGAGCACTGTGACCACCTATCAGACGAGGTGGGCGGGGCCTGAGAGGCTGGTTCTGTTCTGCTCTAGCCTTTACACTTAAATATAACTCTGGATAACTGTCCACACCTTAGTCACTTAAGTTATACGCAGGATAACTTATTACCTGTGTAACTCAGTGAGGTAATGCTTGTAGTAGACTTGCAAAAATATATTTTATGTGAGGGGCAGAAGTGTTGCATAGTGGTAAGGAGCAGGGCTGGTAAACAAATGTTTGCTGGTTCAATTCCCCTTTGGGGCATCGCAGTTGTGCTCCCGGGCAGGGTACTTAACTCACAGCTGCCTCAGTAAAATATGTAACTGTATACACAGATAAAATTGTAACCAATGTATGTCGCTCTGCATGAGAGTGTCTGTCAGTAATGCAATTTAACACCATGAAGGTACAGTAGTTTACTGATGGCTGGCGTGAAAGATGGCTGGCTCACGGTGCCGCTCTCTGTCGCCCTCTGCTGGACAGATCAGCATCATGACGCTGCGGCTGTTTGAGCAGCTGCTGCAGAAGCCCAGCGAGCACATCGTTCACAGCCTGGTGCTTCGTAACCTGGAGGAGCGCAGCTACGCCGAGAACAAGGGCCCTGAGGAGAGAGAGGCCACCGAGAACGGCCAGCCGCCTGAGGCCGTGTACGAGAACCCCCAAACGCACATATACGCACATACCGCGCACACATACACGCTCACACTCTCATACAGTACACCTCACACACATATACACTCACATACACACGCACTCACATACACATGCACTTGCTCTCACACACACACATGCACGTACACTCACACTTACATACACGCACAGGCTAACACCTTGACACACATCAGATAAGGTGAATCTGCAGTGGGCAGCTGGTTTAGTGTTTTAAACTCCTGAGTTTATGGTGGAAGTGCGAGACCTTGGTCCTGGTACAGCTAATGAGCTCTACATTACCCTGCCTCAGAACAAACTGGATTGGAACATAATTCAGCTTTATAAGCTTATCCACCAGTTACATTGCTGATGAGTTTTCTGTAGTGGGGAAATCCACTTTCTGTCAGATCACATACTTGTTTCTGCGGATTCAGGATATTGTAGTAAGTCTCGTTTGTGTGTGTGTGTTTGTGTGTGTATTAACAGTGACCTGGAGGAAGACCCGTTGTTCACAGACCTGTCCCCGGACACTAGGTTGTCCAGCCCTGACTGGCTGAGCGCCTCTCCCCCTCAGAGCCCCGACCACGGAAAGACTGAGGGGAAGACCGAGGTGCACAAGATCGTCAACAGGTATAAAACACGAAACAGCCTCTGTGTGATTATTTAACTGGGAAAGTATCCTTACTGCAGGACAGCATGTAGTGATGCTGTAGGGTCTACACAAAATAATTGTGGGAATATTATGGAAATTATGGGAGTATTTCAGTGCTCTTTAATCACAAGAGAATTCATTATTATAGGAATACTCCAGTGCTGTTATATTTTCTTATGAGAGAGATCAGTGTTACAGAGCTACTCCAGCGCTGTTTGATGTTATTTTGAGCTGCGTTCTGTGTCACAGTGAAGGGTGTGTTTTCTGCTCCGCAGTTTCCTCTGTCTGGTCCCTGATGAGGCCAAGTCCTCTTACCATGTAGAGGGCACCGGTTACGACACCTACCTGCGAGACGCGCACAGACAGGTGAGGCCCCGCCCTTCCAGGTGTTCAGTAAAGCTGTGCGACCGCTACACATCGACCACAACCATAGCGTAACCGTCAGCTTCACATATTAACCTCCGAGCTGTCACTGGCCTGCCCTGGAAAGGGTGATCCGTAGGTGCCTTTATTGATTGTCTGATTGACTGTGAGTGATGGCTTTGTCTCCCCAGTTTCGGGACTACTGCGCGGTGTGTATGAGGTGGGAGTGGCGCGGCACCCCAAAACCCTTTGAGAAGTGTAACCTGGACAGCCCCTTCTTCGAGGGGCATTTCCTCAAGGTCCTGTTCGACAGGATGGGGCGCATCCTGGATCAGGTGAGAAAATCGAAATCACTCAGACCCTCTTTTGTACCCCCATTTTAAATACCTCTGTATGAACCTTGGAATTAATTTAATGTTAGTGAAACCAGTCCCACCTAATGAATATGTAACAGAATTGATATACCTAACACATAACAGCACTCATGTATCTAATGGATGTGTGACATTGTTGACATACCTGTTTCGGTACGTATCAGCGGTGATGTATGAATATGTAATGATGTTGTTGATGTTCCTGATGATTGTATGATGGTGTTGTGCTTCTGCTCTGTCTCCAGCCCTACGATGTGAACCTGCAGGTGACGTCTGTGCTGTCCAAGCTGGCTCTGTTCCCTCACCCTCACCTGCACGAGTACCTGCTGGACCCCTACATCAGCCTGGCACCTGGCTGCCGCTCCCTCTTCTCCGTCATCGTCAGGGTGCGCCCGTCTGCAGTTTACCGTTGAATCTGCACTGTTCACTGTGGCATGTGTAGCATATAGATTCCTGTTTCTATCCTTTAATACAGTGGTCTTTCTCCCACAATCCTGATTGAGGTTACTTTACCTGCTACAGTGCCCCTCCTGTACTGTCAGTGTCCTGAAACTCTATCTATACTACACCCACACTGTAGTGCTGCTGTACCTGCGACTCTGCCCATCCTATACTGGAAATAACCCTGCACTATACCTACACATTACTGCCACTGTACCTGCTACTGTACCCATACCTTATTACCACTATTCCCAAATTATACTGCCACTAACCTGGCACTGTATGTATATTTACCCATACAATACTACTGTATACCCATATTCTGCTATAACAGTTTGTAAATTGTACTGCCACTATACTTCCCACCATACCTGCTACTGTACTGTGACTGTGTATAAACCGTACTCCTACTGTACCTGCTGTTATGTCTGTATCAGCTGTCACCACTTATCCCAGAGAGGAGTATTATCATTGTGGGTCGTTCAGGAAAACAATCTGCTTCCATGACATAGAAGACTGCAGAGGAAGTCTGCCTCTGTCCACAGGCTCTGGTGTTTGAACCATCACTGACGCTCTTACTCAAGGTGTTGCTCTCTGTCTCAGGTGGTGGGAGACCTGATGCTGAGAATCCATCGCATCCCGGACTTCACCCCCAAACTCCTGCTGGTGAGGAAGAGGCTGCTGGGTCTGGAGCCTGAAGGCCCTGGGTGAGCCGCCGAACGCCAGCCCCCGAGTGGGGCTTCTCTGAGCCGGGAGTCCCAGTCTGTGACCCCGGGCACTGATGTCCTGTGGGTGTTTGTGTAACTGATTTCTGTCTGGTTGCAGCATTGATCATGTGACCCTGCTGGAAGGCGTGATCGTGCTGGAGGAGTTCTGCAAAGAGCTGGCGGCTGTGGCCTTTGTCAAATACCACGCCTCCACGTCCCCATAGGAGCCAATCAGACGCGAGCCCTCTCAGACACCAAGCTGGACACCGCGAGGGACGAGTGGGGGTGGGGTGGGGGTTAAGCACATCTTTCTGGGGGCTGGGTGGGGCGGGCCTGTCTGTCACACATCCCAGGGGCTGCTGGGAAACAGCAGCCGCAGGAAGTGGGCGGGTCTGACGCTGCAAGGACTTCCTGTGAGACAGTTTCTCTTCAGCATGTGTCCCCCTCATCCTGTACACAGAAGGGAACTGGCCTCTTCTCTCTCAACTTTTTAATCTCCTGCGTTTAAAATGTCCCGACTGAAGGACAAGTCCTTTCCCTGGAGTTTCTCTCTGTAAAGGTGTTCTGGTGAGAGGTGAACTCCACTCTGATTGCCTTCATATGCAAGATTACTGCCTTCTCCAGAACTGAACCCTCACCCCTCATTTTATCTGCAAGACTTTCAAAAAGAGATTTTTTACAAGGGAGGCCATAGGAAGCACTGGCCTTCACAGCGCTAGGCTAATGGGGAAGCTAAACAGGCTGTGTTAGCGGTGACAGTGTTCTGGACCTACATGTAGCACGTAGCGCTACTGCACACTAACACTCAGATACTGAGACCTGTGGAGGCTCACGCTGGCCCTGCGCTTTGGGGAGTGGATGGAGGGCTTGGCTCAGTAAACCTAAGACTGCTTTTTACTACAGCTCAACTCAGATTTAAAGAACCTGGAGAGAGTCAGTTTGCACTCTTCACACACTCACTCACTCACTTCAGCTCAAACAGCAACTTGAAGAATGGAGCTGTTCTAACGTTCTCTCTGTCTGTTTTTAAGAGGACTTACTTCCTGTTTAATTTATCCCAGTACTTTTGTGTTGTCTGTGCCTTGGAAGTGGTTATAAGTATTACCTTTAGAGTATAATTCCTGGGGGTTATGGAGAATGTTACGTATGAGGGGACACAGCGTTTGTGTCATTCGTGTGTAAATGGATGTGTGTTGGTGTTCGCTTGCTTTCCTGCTCCTTTATGTTACAGGAATTTACTTTCTTATTGTGAGGGTCTGTGGCCCTGTGGTCACTCGCCATGAGGTTCTGTATCTGAGAAACTTCTTTTTAAAAAAAAAAAAAACGGACCTGAGTGCAGTCTTCATCTGATCTTCAGTGTCTTTCTAGAAAGCCAGCGAGACTGAGATCAGTGGTTTTCGACAAGGACAAACGTCACCATGGTCATGAGGTTGTGGTCCTCAGTTTCCTGTAGAAAAGAGCGAGTCTCCACCCCCAGTGTCTGTGTGAGGCGTGCTACCTGAAGTATTAGCTAAGCATTGCACATAATTTCCACTGTCCTGTTCCAGCTCTGTCCCACTGAGCATACCTTTAACACAGCCATCATGTGTTTTTGTACTGTGCATTATTTTCACAAACCAAAAAAAAAGAACTTAACAAGGGACATAAAATTTACCTGAGTGTTTGTCAGAAAGGGGGAAAAAAGCTTGTGATCATATTTTTATTCATGCACATTTTATACCAAGAGTTCACAGAAAAGCTTTGACATACTTGTACATAGATAAATGTAAAATTGTAGGAGCGATACTGACTCGGTAGTCTTAGTCAAATGGTAATGCATGCGTGTAAATGGGTTTCTCGAGGCTTTGTGTTATGTTATTAATGCAGAATACTGTCATTCCTCATGTTACAGTAATGTTGCTGCATTTTCACTGGAGCGGCGGTGGCTGTCCGCTCCCTCGAACGCGTGCCCGTTCCCCACTGTGGGCACCTCCAGCCCCCCATGCCTTACTGAACACCCCGACCCCACAGGGCTTTGGGAAGGCAGCAGCAGTGCTGTTGTGCTGGTGTTGTGTGAATATCCCTCACGTCCTCCACCACCGTACAGATGAATCCAGCTCATTTTGTTCAGTGACGCCTTGAGATTGCTCTCGTTTTTTCTCTGTACAGTTTGGATGTAGACCAACCACTGTTGAAGTCTGAGACGACTTTTTACTCCACACTGTCATTCATGTAACAGACATGCTGCTGGACTAGGGGGGGATAGACGTATCTGATTGGCTGATTGTTTCTCTTATTGAAGTCTGTGATATGTACTCCACACAGTCTGCCTGTCTGTCATTTCAGTATTAAATATTTGGTTATTTATTTCATTCTGTAAGAAAAAAAAAACTTTTCAAATGAATCTCTGTGTCGTGCTTCCAGATGTGTGTAAGACACATAATGCCATCCACCATCAACTGGAGAGGGTTGACACCTGTCCTTTCTTTCGAGTATAAAGGATGACGTACCCAAACTCCTTACCTTACGCCGCTTCACCCTGCGGCCGGCCCCCCTCCTGCGTTCAGAGAAATATCACATCTGCACTTTAAACTGTCGGCCTTTCTCTGCCAGGTTTAGTATGTGTGCTGTCTGCACACAGGGGTTTTCTGGAAACTGCCAGGAGAGCTGCTGGCTTCTCATTGTTGCCGTTGTAAATGACTTTGCTAATTTTCACTCAATCATTAAAGTGCTTGAAGGTGCTCTGTCTGTGTTGAGTGTCATTGCTGACGAGCGTCTGCTGTTTCAATGGAGTCCCCTTAGAACCATGGACATTGACTGCTGAATCTGGGCCGAAGGTAACGTTGGTGCATAGAACCATCTTATTGGTTCATTTGACATCATCCAATCGGATCAAAGCACACAGAGGCTGTGGAGCACTCAAACTCGGTGTGAAGCTGTATGTCTGAAAGACAGGACAGCTAGATGAACTTTATCATCTTTAACTGGCAGTTTGCTGAAAGGTTTTGCATCATGAATTGCTTCTGTGATATGACCGTGTTTTTTTCCAGAGTCTCTGACACTGTGGGACGAATGATGAGACATGTACATGACTGCATAAGAGCCAGGGAAGACACATGTATGACCTCTATGGTTTATTTCTGAAATATTGCAGAAATCAGTCAGTGATAGCAAAAATCATTGTCAATGCCACAGAGAAGGAATTACCTACAGCCAAACCTGCATGAAACTACATTTCCTAGAGAAAATTAACATTGTACATGACCAGTGTCATCTGTGACAGGTGTGCCTACAGCTGTTAAAACCTCCTCTATAAGGCAACCTCATCCAAACCAATCCTTTCCACCATGTCTCCAACCTCAATCCCCACGCGAACTCGAAGACTAGTTAGAATGGTGTCCTGTGGAGGAGGTTGAATGTGTGTACATCTTTGTTTGGGTGACCTGCAGTGGCCTTTGGCCAGCCCTGGACACACTGAGTGATGAAACTTACTAAACTCCTGATGTGCAGCAGCCAGCCAATGAAATCCTCTCATTTCCATGCTCCGTCATTGGACAGGTTTGCCCCAGATTCTCACCTCCAGCCATGGGGGGCTAGCGATCTGTTTCTCTCTGCTGCTCCCCGGCCACTCCGCTGTGCGTGTGGGCAGCTGGTGTTTTTAAAGGCTTCCCCCTGAAGAAACAAACTCAGAAAATGTGTTTTCACTTGTGGAGCTGAACTTGGCAGGGATTTACTGAACTAGGTCATGCATTCCTCTGATCGCTGCAGGGAGGGGGGGAGGCACAGAGTGAATGAGAGAGAGGAGAAGATCAGCTCAGGAAATCTTCACCTCCTCACGCTTCTGCCCTCTCTGGGTAAATAAGAGCACAGCTGCAGAGCTTTATGCTCTTAGCAGCTGATCCTGGATCAGAATCAAAAATTTATACTTAATGGTTGGGTTTAGGATTGGGGATGGGAAATCTGATCTGAGATCTGTTGCTGAGGGTGTAAGCGGCCACATCACCACACACTATGTACTGCCTCAGTGTGCTGTCAGAGAGGTGAATAATCATTAGATGTGTGGTCTCTGGAAAGAGGAGCACAGGTCTGAGGCATGGAGACTGGATGAGTCAGAACTGATCCTGAATGCTGTGGTGCAAAACAGCCTCACCTCCACCTTATGGTGCATACATGTATCCGCTGCAAATCTTACCTGTCCAGCCTGAGTTTCCTCTCATCTGGCCCCTTTATCTTCAACAGCCATCATACCCTACACACCGACCACTGCACTCAGCTTCTTCGGGATACTTGGCTGCCTCCCACCCCTCATAACCCAGATGTGCCCTCTGTCCTTCTTGGCTTCATGGGGTGGAATGAGCTTCCTGTTGCGGGTCAGGACTGTAGAGATGCTGGCAGACCACTTTTTCAGGTTACACCTCAGCCCCCCAAAGCGTTATCTTTGGTCCCCCTTATGTGTAAATCTATGTGTGAAAGTTTTTCTTCAGAGTATGTGTTAGCATTGTGTTTGGAATAGTATTGTGCTGTATATACGTGTGGATCTAGGCACACACTTGGGATCTCAGTGCTATGTTTGGCACTGAGGTCGTACATGGTGTCTTGTTTGTACAAGTTTTCATACAACTTAGCTAGGTACAGTTTGTAAGTTGCTCTCCACAATATAATGTAATGATACTGGCTAATGAACAGCTTTAAGTCAGCAATTATAAATAAATGGCACTAGTTTCATAGATATGCATTGTACATAAATATATGTAAAAACATTGTATTAGTCTGTGTTGTGTAATTTTAGAGCTCACTTCAAATACTTGCGTTTTGGGGCAAAGAACCACATTTCCCAGCATCGTTTAGTGTAGTATGTGTCGTCATCAACATGCGCTACGAAAACAGAAAGCATGGCATCAGGACAGGCAGCTGCGAAATCTAAGCTGTACGCTTTAAATGGTCTTTTCGCAGTTTATAAAAAACAAGGACCCACCTCGGCGGATGTATTAAACACACTGAAAATCAAATTATTAGAAGGTATTACCTGTTTGTCTTAACAGAATTATGTGTACAGTAAGAGAGAGACAGCGGAGGACTCAGGCAAAATGAATGAACTAACTAGCTAGCCAGCCAGATACCTATTTAATACAGTACTCGGAACGCAGTGAGTTATTATTGTATGCCTTTTGGAAGACATTACAGTAAATGTATTTAGAAGTCTTATAGAAGCAGAACAGCCAGCTAACCACGTCTGATTATGCAGACTACAACTGTCTGGTCACATATATCTTGGTTTCAGAAATGTAACATAGGTAACTGTCCATAGCTAGCTTATTTTACAGCTGTTTGTTCAGCAATGTTGAACGATCTCCCGAACTCTCGGTAACAGAAGCTGGTATAAAACACAATCCCCGCAAGAGGAAGAAGCAGGCGCTGAAGCTCGGCCACGGCGGGACGCTGGACAGCCCCGCTTCAGGGGTGCTGGGTGAGCATGCGGGCGGCGCCGTGCGGACCAAAGACCTGAAAATATATAACATGACCTGCGGTTACAAAACACTGAAAATAGATAACATGGCCTGCAGTTTCCGAAGACATCATTAACATGGCGTTTCTTATGGGCCCTCTGTGTTGCTTTGGGGTAATCGTCCTGCGATGCTTTCTGGCTTCAGTGTTCCGGAACTCTGTTACTTTAAGGTGTTTCAGGGCACAGACACTCGGGAAAGTTGCTGTACTTGTGCAGCTGCATCCATTCAGAGCGGGCTTTACTTGGAGACATTGATCTGCACCGTCCGGATGGGCTAATGGTGAAATCATGATTTGAATCTGTCTGTACTAGATTGGCACAACCAAGCTGTGTAAAGATCTGCGTTGCTCTTGCGCTACATTTGTGCTCCCGATCCATGAAGTAGCGATGCTGTGACATGGTTTCCATGGTTACCTGTTGCGTGGGATGATATTGCACATCGCAAGCGACGCGGAGTGACGCAAGCGCAGGTTCTGATGCGGAGCCTCTCTGTCTTTCAGTGGTCGGCATTGGAAACGGCACCAAGATGCTGGCCTCCATGCTCACGGGCTCCAAGGTGAGTCCAAACAGCAGATTCAGCAACATGCACGAGGCAGATTTCTGCAGGGGCCACAGTCAAATGATGAGTTCAAGCTACTGAGTATCAGAGGTCAGATAACCTGTTTGTGTGTTTGTAGTGTCCAGGTATGTCAGAGATAGTGGCAGGTTTTAGGGAAGAGCCCATGCTGTGAGGTATGTCTCTTGCTCTCTCTCCCTGTCTGTATTTATCTCTCTTTCTCTTTCTTTCCCTCTCTCTCATTCTCTCCATATATATAGCATTGTGTGTATTATATCCCAGCTTGACCTTGATCTATATATATTTAAGTCTCTGTCTGTGTCTGATTTATATATAAACATCTGTGGGTACACATATTGACCCAGTACTTGGATCCAAAGTCAGGCAGTGTTTCACACCTGCCTGTCTGCTTGTCTCTCTGACTGACTGTCTGTCTGTCTGTGTCTGTCTGTCTTCAGAAGTACACAGCTGTAGGGGAGCTGGGAAAGGCCACTGACACCCTGGACGCCACAGGCAGTATCACACGGGAGGAGGCGTATGGTAAGACACCTGCATTCACTCTCCAAACCCAAAACCGCACCGTCATGGTCAAAACAGGCAGCAGCTCACTGACTAGACTGAACTGTGGTCAGTCATCAGCTTAATGACGGAATCAGTCAGAAATTTCCATTTCCTGCTGTAGGCTGCTGACTTGAAACACATCAGCTCTTGGTAGATCGTTGTTGCTTCATGGGAGAGGAGGCAGAACACAGTGGAACACAGGACGGGGTCAGCCAGGTCTAAAAGAACTATACTAGAAATCAGCTCTGTTATTGGCAGTGACTCCTTCCAATCTGCCCATTTCCAGAGAATCGCATGGAGAGTTTATTGCACTTTGTGTGGAGACCTATTGATTTAGGATTTAGTGCAGAAAATTAGTTTGTATGGCTCCCTTTAGAGGAAGTGACTGTTTGTAAATGTACTTGCATACAAAAGCTTTTGATTAACTGTTGTTATATTCAAAGTGAACCCCAAATAAGAGCATGATGTTTTCACTGATAGAAAGTTATTTAAAAAATAATTCACAGAATTTCTGTATAATTTCTTTATGTAGTAGAATTCTTCAAATGCGAGTAAGTTGCATAAGGTGTGTTTACAAGGCAGTGAGTATCCAGTAGCAGGTCTGTGTCTGCAGGGCAGTGAGTATCCTACAGCAGGTCTGTGTCTGCAGGGCAGTGAGTATCCTACAGCAGGTACGATTCCGCAGGGCAGTAAGTATCCAACAGCATGTCTGTGTCTGCAGGGCAGTGAGTATCCCACAGTAGGTCTGTGTTTGCAGGGGCAGTCAGTATCCTACAGCAGGATCTCATATTCTGTGTATCTGTATGTTCTGCAGATCACATCACCAGGGAGGCCTTTGAGGAGAAACTGAAGAAATTCACAGGCGACATCATGCAGGTGCCTCCGCTGTAAGTCCTTCAACAACTGTCCATACCCCCCCACTACACACACACACACACACACACACACACACACAAACAGGTTGAATCCTTAGTGAAGCTCATGAAGCTTTAACCCCCTGCAGGTGAAGTGAATTGTGGCGGAAATGACGGAACTACAGTGGAGGGATTTTGCCTCCTGCCATGGAGATACAGCGTGTTGACTCACTGGCTGAGATCCAGTTAGAATTCTGGCCGCACAAAGGCAGCCTCTGTCATTAAGCTCTTTACCTGCCATGTTCCGCCTGTTATCTGATAATGTTTCTCAGGCCTGTAGTGGCTCGGTGTGAGCTGGTTTTTAATTCCCTCTGAGCTCCTCATTAATTATGTGTGATCGGGGTGCTTGTTGAATAATTGCTCAGGACCAGGGTTGAGAAACATGGCTGATGGTCTAATGTCTTTCAGGGTTTAGAAAATTAGCAAAATGTGGTCACTCACAGTGTTCCCTTCAAGCTGTGTCCCAGCAGAGACACGTGTCTAAAACTTTAAAATCAGTTACGCCTGTCCTGAAGAGCCGTGGACAGAGCGTGAGTGACAGCCTGAGTGAGGTGTTTTTGACCTTTGACCCGGCAGGTACTCTGCTCTGAAGAGGGATGGCCAGCGCCTCTCTGTCCTGCTGAAACAGGGCCACCAGGTGGAGGCTAAGCCAGCACGAGCTGTCACTGTGTACAGCCTGACCCTGCAGGACTTCAGCCCCCCACTCTTCACTCTGGGTGGGTAACACTCACACACGCACGCACACTGTCACACAGTCACATTTACACACACACACACACACACGCACACACACACACACATATACACACGCGCACATAGTTTAGCAAGTAAGCAAATACATCCTGAGGCTTGTCAAGTTATTATAGAATATGAATATGAAATATAATTATTTGACATGAGTGTCATTATTTTGCAGTGGCTGGGGTAACTGTCAGTATTTCCCAAAAAGCATCACAAGGCCTTGAATAACGGCCAGTGCTCTGGGATTCATATTTTCTAAGGGCTCTGTCTCTAAACTATATCCCAGCATTGGTCAGATAGAGTGAAGGGGTCACATGGTTTTCCTCTTTCAGATATCGAATGCGGTGGGGGTTTCTACGTCAGGAGCTTGGTGGATGATCTTGGCAAAGGTAAGCTTGTGTCTTTATTCCTTATGAGTGTTATTTATTTTATCTGTTGCTGTAATTTACAAAAACAGTGTTCTTAGAATGTGGTGAAAATGCCTCCCAGATGTGGCACAACTTGATGTTCATGGATTAGTATTTCAGTGTAAAGTTAATGATGAGGGTTGTGTGTGTATCTCATGGCTGTGGTTGTGGTTGTCTCTCTCTCTCTCTCTCTCTGGCAGAGCTGGCATCCTGCGCCCATGTGAAGGAGCTGATTCGGACAAAGCAGGGCCAGTTCAACCTGGCGGAGCACGCGCTTCCGGAGGAGAGATGGACCATTGATGAGGTGGCCCGCTCCCTCCAGCCCTGCCCCAGCCCCTCGAACCCAGAGCCCGGGAAGGACAGCAGTCAGCAGGCAGAACCACAGGATGACCACGAAGACCAGGAGAACGTGGAGAAAGAGTCCTAACTGCCGGCTCCATGGCAACAGCATGCCTGCATTTCCCACAATCCCACGCTGCTGTGGATGTGAGCCGAGGAGACGGATGGTTGAGCCGGCATGTGTCAGAGGAGACGCCCTCCGTGGGTCCCCCTGTCTTGTCCAATCCCAGAGGAGTTACCCACAATGTAATGCAAAAATGCAGCCTCTGGGATCCATCATTTGCTCTTCCACATTGTAGGTAAAATAGAGAGTAGCGTTCAGCAGTTTATAATGGAGAACCAGGAGCAGGAGAGGTGTGTTAGAGTGACATTCCATGTGTCTCACAAGTTATTATTATTGTTGTTATTATTATTGATATTATTATATGACCCTGGGCTGTAAGGAGAGGAATTTTAATCTGCTGTCGCTTAAAAACGACCTTCGCATTACTTTGGAGCAGGAACAGGGTATTGCCAGGTAAACTGCAGCAGCTGGAGGATTGACTTCTGACCCCTGTGTCACAGAAGCTGTGTTTGAGTGATGACATATTAGTAATTTAGCATGGGGCAGGGCTTGTAAACTAGATTCATATGGGATTTGACTGTTAAAACCTGCAGTGTGGTTATATTGCTGTTGAAAAGGAAAAGGGAACCATGTCTCCATTTGATTTTTTTTCTCTGATTCATGTCAAAGAACAAGAATATAGTCATGATGGCAGCATGCTGAGTCATATTATGTCTTCATAAGAATGAATTCACAGCAGATCTGCTTAAAACAATGGCCTTGACAGTGACAAGAGCAGGGTGGCAGTTTTTTTATTTCTGATGGAATAAAGACTGAAATTGCTAACATTACTCATTGCGTAGTAAACTGTACGGTTTTATCTGGAATTTGATCTTTTATGTAAAAAGGTCCAAAAGAGAGAGGCACCCTGAGTAAGTTGATATATAGCAGTAACTGTGCAAAGGAGAGAACAGAGGTGCTGGTAAATACTGAACATAATTGAAGCTTCATGTACCCCATAATGAGTTCTGTCAATCTCTGGTGGGTATGAACCCATCAGCTCTGATTCTGCCCTCTATAGTAAAAGCTCTGTGATTGGGTCAAAGCTGGTAATCATTGGTAACACATAGCTCCACCCTTTTAGGTAGAGCCGTATTCTCCCATCACTATGGTAACCTGCTGTGCTGAAACACCCCGCTCACCTGAAGACAGTGGGATTCACCTCCAGACATAGGTGTGGGGACCCTGAGCCTCTCCTGTGTTTTAAACCCAGTCAGACACTCTCCTTTTTTAATACACCACAGATATCACAAACTCATTAATCTTAGCAAAGAACACGTCCAATCCAGACCCACAAGGGGTTGTTACAAGCTGTGTTTTCTGACCCAGCGGAGAACAGCGTGTCTGTGTGACCTGAGAGTGGAGTCACCCGGCAGTCAGATCAGTCCCTGCCTCTCCCAGCCAATCAGGAGACAGCAGCATCCAAGCCCTGAGTGCTGCTGGGAGGTAAAGCAGCACCTGGAAAAAGGATAACTGCCTGCCGCTTCAGCATGTGGGTTACAATTTACAATTTGGTATTTAGCAGATGCTTTTAAACCAAAGCGACTTACAATCAGTGCATCAATCAGGTTTAGCTAACTACCTCATAAGCAAAGGATTGCAGTCGGAATGCAAATTAATCATTTACAGTACCATACTCCTGTATACCCTCCAACAATAAAACAAATCTGCAAGCAAAACCTGCAACAGAGACAAGGTTAGCACAGAAGATTTTTTTTCTCAGGTGAAGTAAACCTGATGGTAGTGCATACCTCTTCCAGGAGGGGGCACTGTGGAGAACTGTAACGTGCACTTTAATGTGAAACATGCTCACTTACATTACATTATTGTCATTTACTGGATGCTCTTATCCAGGGCAACTTACACAGGTTACAATTTTACATGTTATCCATTTATACAGCTGGATATTTACTGAGGTAATTGTGGGTTAAGTAGCTTGCCCAAGGGTACAACAGCAGTGCCCCAGCGGGGAATCAAACCAGCTATTACCACTATGCTACACTGCCGCCATCTCACACATTTGTATGTGATTGTGGCATTTAATTTACATGCATTGTTTTGAATGGGTGAGGAAAATGAGCACTGTCTGAATGTAGAGGTAGTGTGTGCATGCCGACATCCAGGCCACACTCTGAAGTAGCAAAAAAGCTCGTGTATTTTTAGACATGAGAGGGCATGGTGGTGTAGCGGTTAGCCCTGCATGTGTGTCTCAGCGCCTGCTGCTGTGGGTCTGTGAGCTAGTGACGCTAGCAGGGCAGACAGGAGCGTCACTCACTGTGTGACTGCAGGCTAGAGGGGGGCAGGGGGAGGGGCCTTAGGATACGCCCTTTAGACAACAGCCAATGAGAGTGCAGGAAAATCCAGCGGGTCACAGTGCTCTGTACTCATTAGGAGTTGTGCTTTCAACAGCGTTGATGTAGATGAGACACAGATGTGAACGCAGTAGCGCTGCTTCCCTTGTGTATTTACTTCGTAATGAGGAGTCTGTGTTTCTGGCTCCTGGCCTCATGAGGGAACTGTCACAGCTCCATCCTTCCTGTGGATGGATTTTTGCCTCCAGACCTGTGCGTCTGGCTTGACGAGCCACTGCAGGTGGTGAAGGAAAAGCTGGGCTGTTTGCACAGTACTGGGTTTGACCCTAATTAGATTTAGATACAGGTAATCAACCGCGGTTTTAATGATAATTAAAATTTGAAACGGTAATACTAACCGTCGGGAATTTTACCGCGGTTTACCGTGAAACCGGTAACCGTTTCATCCCTACTCCCGATACATATCACGATATAGCACATTTTCTATAAATTTAATGAATAAGTAGTTTATATAAAATGACCACATGGAAAGGCCTATTTCTTATTACATTTTGAATTATATACTCGACAAATAAAAGGTACTTACTCGTATTTGATTATTTTTCTCCTTATATTTAGAACCTTTGTGCAAATTTTCAATTAACCCTTTTGCGCGTATGGTCATACCGATGTGATTAGCCGTTTAGCGCGTATGCTAAAACTGTGCGAGTTTAGCTTTGAGGAAACATTGATTTATCGTTAAAAAAATATAGCAAATGCTAACTGAAAACCAGTGTTGAGTAGGTTCACACTTCACAAGAGCTAGCTCAAAGTTCAGTTCACACAGATTAAAATGAACAAGTTCAAGTTCATTGTTCACAATTTTGAATTGTGAACGCGTTCAAACTCCCAGTTCATTTCTTCCATTTTATAAATGAGCTGCTCCGGGGACTATTTTATGTGTACGTCTACATGCGCAGTGATTGTTAAGCAGGGCATGGGCAGTTGGTTGCGAGCTGTCGATTTGAAGAGTTGCACTAATGAAAACGTCTGAAGTTGGAATAACGCCGTCTGTGTTTATTCATCAAGCAGTAACTTTAACACACCCAAGGATGCCGAATCTCGCGCAAACCTGAACGAGCTCAATTTCATGTTCTTTAGTTGCAAACGGATACGTTCAAGTTCACCGTTCACCGAAGCAAGACATGTAAAAAAAACAGCAAGTACTGCAATTAGCAGGTGTTAGGGGGTGGGGATGGCATGCTTTGTGATGTGACAATGTTCATGACTAGCCTGAAGCCACATGCAGGGCAGAGCATATGAATGGCAGACTGAGCTATTGCAGGAAACATCCAGCTGCATGAATGGATAAGGTGTCAGATACGACCTGTGTAAGAGTGTTAGTAGAGCACATAAACACTCAAATGTAATGTATACGCACCCCCAACATACACACGAAAAGACACAAATGTAATGTATACAAATGCGCGTGCACACACACACACACACACGCCCACTCTGAAATATAATGTATATGAGCCCCCAGTACACACACAGATATACCCTGTAATGTATACATGCTCTCAATACACACACACATAAACACTAGAGTGTAATGTATATGTACCCCCAACACACACACGCATACACATTCTCACATAAACAATGTTATGTAATGTAGGCCCCCTCCGAAACTTACTCTCATGTCTCATTGGATCAGTGTCCTTTATCAAATGTTTTATTTAGTCCTTGACATGGGCCAGTCAGGGTTGGTGAATGCCCTCAGCAACATATACAGGACCAGTCAAAAGTTTGGACAGACTTACTTTCTTTATTTTTACCATTTTCTACATTTTAGAATAATAGTAAAGACAACAAAACTATGTAACAACACAAATGGAATTATGCAATGACCAAAAAATAAGAATTTAATCTTTAAAAAAACTTCTTGGAAAGACATTCATACATAGGCATCACCTTCATGATTTATATTTGTCTAAGAAAAAAATTCAAGCATTTAAGCGAAAGTCATTAGATCAAAATGTCTTTGAATGCATGTTTCCCATTATCTTAGTCAGGTGTGTCCCAACTTTTGACCAGTACTGTATACAGAATATTTTAGCCTGTAAGGAGGAAAATTTTCCCTCATCAGGATTTTTATATCTGTTTCCAGCAGAAATTCAGCTGCTGGGTTCACTGCGTCTTGAGCAGAATCGTTACATTATGGTCACTAAGAGGGAACAGTACGGGCAGGACAGCATGTTCCTGACACGGTAGGGACAGAGCGCTGTTACAACCTGCTAAAGATCCATTTTATCATCTGTGAATTACATCTGTTCTGTTGTCACTCATTTTGTTTGGTTTATTCCTGAGGACATTGATGTCAGATAAAAGATTGGCATTTTACAGGAAATCCAGTTTCATTTTTCACAGCCACCAAGGATTTCAAACATGTCCTTATCTGGGGTCAGTGGCAGCATTTTATCCCTGAGTCTTACAGTGACAAAATGAGACCTCAGTGTTCACTCCCTGATCTGGGGCCAGCACCAGCATCTTATCTCGTGCAAGACTGTGGCCTTGGTCTAAAACTGACACCAGTGTAAGATTGTGGCTGTAGCCCAAGACTCAAGCATTGATCAAAACAAAACTGAAATGGGCCAGGGTGCTTTCTCACTGGATGTGGCCCTAAACAGACACACAGAGCCCTGCAGCCAAATCAGCACTGACCCTAAGTAACTGGCAAGTACATTGATCTGTCTGCCACACCCCCTAAAATAATGACGTATAAGTGCTCCCCTGGGTCGTATCTGAGGTGCTTAATCAATTCTTCATGTGAGGATAATGCTATTTCTGTGATGTATTCAGTAATGTTTTCATTAATATTGATTAACGTGATGGCGTTTGGCCTCTCCTGCCCTCTGAAACAAACATTCATATTACTTTCCATGGAAAGGACAGAATGCACTGAAACAACCTACAGGCTGCAGTGCTTCTGACACAAAATTCCCAGGAATCCTGTCAAATTTACAGACGCAGTTTGTGTTTCCTGGGAAGTGATGCAGTTTGAATTCCATGCTAAAAATATGTTGAACAGAAGTTAAGGATAAGGATAAGGATAAGGATGTTTTTATTGTCATTCCAGGACATGTTGTACATGACAGGGAACAAAATGAGGTAGTCAAGTTATATATATAGAATATATATGTAGCGCTATGTAGCCTAATGCGGCTCTTCCGGTATGCTGTGTCGCTGTGCCAGCTATTCATATTTACATTGTTATAGTCCATCAGCTTCAAAAAGTTGTACAGGTTTTCTGAAGCTACTGATTGGCTGTCTGCTCGGGATTATGGGTATGCTGTGTCTGTTGCTGGGACAGTCATGTCTGTTTGAAATCCGTATCTGTGTTCTCGGTTATTTATTGTTCTTCAGTGTCTGTGTACAGGGAGAGCAGGACTGTGTGGTCCTTTGTTTGTCCTTGCTCTGTTCGAGGAAACGCTGGCTGTGTGAGGACTATTGTTAGCTCTGCTGTCTGTGGAGGAGCCGGCTGTGTGCGGACTATTCTTTGCTCTTACGTTAGTCTCTGTTAATTCAGTCCTGGAGCCTGGATCCCGTGCAGCGTGCTCTGTCTGCTGAGGACCAGCCACCCCCAGCACCCCTTGTCCCTTAATGGTACCATTCCCTCGCAGGGACCAGTGACCTACTGCCGTCTCGGGAGGGGAAAACAATGCCTTTCAGGGTGAAGGGTGAAGTGCGTGTCTCAGCACAGACAATACTTGTCAGTTCACGGTCACAATAGGGGTTATTCACAGCTTGCTGCAGATCGACTCCACCACTCCCTCAGTTCTGAAAGTGACAGAACCTGTGGGGTCAGGGTGAGGATAGCTTTGGAGTAGCCCTCCAAGAATAAGGCTCAGCAGAGAGACAAACTGAGAGGCCAGACTTTACGCTTTCCTTTCAGAGGACAGGAATGAAGGCATGATTTCCATGTCTTCATTCCATCAGGGATATTAGCGGCGCGAGGGGCGAGGCAGGCGTGTGCTGGGAGGAAATTGGATTAAACGGATTGTTTTGGATCATTAAACCGCTACCAGCAGGTTCCACTTACAGTGTCCTCAGACTCGCTTATGTTCTTAATAAAGACTGTCAATCAAAACTGGATAAACCCTAAGACTAACCCTCTCATTCTCTAAAACACTAACCCTCTCATTCGCTGAAACACTAACCCTCGCATTCATAAAACACTAACCCTCTCATTCACTAAAACACTAAACCTCTTATTTGCTGAAACACTAACCGTGCTATTCATTGAAGGTTCGTTTAGAGGCCAAGAAGGCATAACCGGAGGAAACTATCAGAACAATATTGTATTGTTGCAAATTTCTGCATTTGCTGGGAAAGTCACTCTGTAATAGTGAGAAAGTGTTATGTTTACTATATTTACATTGAAATTTACATTTACATTTATTCATTTGGCAGACGCGTTTATCCAAAGTGACTTACAAGTGAGGTACAATACAACACAAGCGAAAAACCATACAGAGTCAACAATATTAGAAGTACTGCATGGCAAAGTTCCAAAGGTTGGCCAGGCAAGGTACAGACTAGCAGGTAAAGCTAACAAGTGCGTTAAACCATTACAACCAAACCATTACGTTAAACCATTACAACTAAACCATTACATTTATTTAACACAGCTTCAACATACCAATATTTACCTTCTCTGTCTTTCACTTAAAAGTTGCATATTGTTAGGTTTTAACTTTCTCTCATCTAGTGTGTAATATTAATTTAATAAAAATAATAACCATGGGTTGTATTTATATAACACCTTTCAGAGATCTGATGGTGCTTCATAGTGAAGCAGGCAGGACTCAGCACGTTAGTCCCCAATGTGTAGCTCCCACCAGAGGGGCACACGGTAGCCATTTTGCACCAAAACACTGCCCCCACATCAGCTGAGGTGCACAAGGAGGGAAATATTTAAAACAATGAAATTGGGGGATTAACAGATGACCAGACTGAAAGAGCCCTTAATAATAATCACGTAGGATGTTCCCTTATCTGTAGACCATAGACTTAATATGTGTTTTATAACAAAAAGGGAAACTTGAGAAGGTTTCCCATGTCAGCTGTGAGTTTATTGAATGACATGATGGATCACTCACGTTACTATGGCAGTTTCATGCAGTGAGATCATCTCTACAGGCTTCCCCATGAGAGGCCTTTGTGTAACTCAGGTGTGTTGTGCTTGTGGACATCCACACAGTGAATATGATGCATGCCGTCGTACCCGTAACATAATGACCGAGTTTGATTTATGGCCATGCCGGTGGAGGTGTGTGAGGGCCCGTGGGATTCAGGTGAGCCCTCAGCAGGAGAGCTCATTATACACAAGATGAATCACCATCTGAGTGATGGGTCTCGTTCTCCGGCTCCCGACCACACTGGGTACAAGCAGCGCATGGACCTTCATTTAAGCCTTTGTTAACATCTGGCCTTACCTTGTTTAGTGGATTTGAAGTGATTTTATGTATAAATAGGTATTTGGTTTTTATCAGGGAACGAGCATACCAGTATTACTTCATTGACTGAGAGACGCATCTAAACTGAGCCTAAAATCTATTCCGAGAGCTCCTGAGTGGCTCAGCTGGAAAGCCGCTCGAGTGTGAGCTGAGCCCCATGGCCTGGGTTTGAAATTGGCCATGTCATCTGCCAACAGTGACTAGGAGGCCACAGCAGTGTAACCAATCTGCTTTGTTCCACCGGGGATAGGGGCGGGGAGGTCCGCCAGGGTTTCCTCATCTCGGCACTCTCAGGCATTATGTAATTCGTTAGGCGCCTGTGAGGGGATTAGATGACATCAGTGGAGTAAGGACTATCCTACAACGAGTGCCCTCTCCACTGTGGAGCAGAAAACAGCCATTGGCTGCCTGTGAGCATAACAGAGACTGCATGAATGCAGAGGGTGTTGCAGTGAGACAAATCTAACAAATCTGATGTACAACTGCCAATTCCAAAAGCAAAAGCATAAAGGAGGAAAACATTAAAAGCATATCTATTCCAATCTTTAGAGCAGGTCCAGACTTTCATACACCTGATGAACTCTGACCCAGAACTTGATCAGTTACCTATTTTGGCCTCTTTGGCTCTTTTTTCTGTGGGGAAAGATTTCTGTAGTGAATTTTGAGCATTGCTCAAACACATACAGGAAGTCCCTGTTTCATGATGATCCAAATTTACAACATTTGAATGGAAAGGTTGTAGTTAATTGTTTTACAACAGGATTATAGTTTGGGACATCTTTTAATGTAACTCCAAATAACTTAAACATGACACTGCCATCCTGTAGGCTAATTGTCAGGCCTGCTTAATTGTTTTTTTTTTTTTTTAGCCAAATAAGCACTGTACAATGACAGATAAAAGGAAGACTACATCACTTTTTTGGGTTGTATTATTTTAACTCACACTTTGCATTCAGTGAACACATCAGGGTAATTGCAAAGAGCATAACCTAGCATGCTGGAAGCAGCAGGAATTCAGTGGCATCAATGTGGGAATTTACAAACTACAAGAGGATCTTGTGAAGAGGAGATGAAGAAGATGCATTTATTGTATCATTTACATGTTGACACTGTTTACATTTACATGTTGACACTGTTTGACACTGCCGTATAGGTGTTGGACATACCCTGCCAGCCCGTGGGTTCGCGGACGGCTTACCTGCCAGTCAATAGATGGCAGATCGAAGACAATTAATCGCTTGTTGCTGTAATTTCCTAACCTTAACGTAGATCTGGTCACGACACAAAGTATTTACACTGTATTTTATACATGTACGTGTATTTAAATATAGATACATATTTACGGTATATCAACATATCATGATTATTATATTTTAATACATCTCGTAGGCCTATGCACCCAGCCTTTATATGACAATTTGCACGTAACCTCGATTGAAACACTTCATTTTTAGAATAATATATTTGTATTCCCGACTATCCGGTTTACAGGGAACGCATTGGGACTACCTGTAATCAAAATACTTTTATACATTCATTCGCTAAATGCGTATGTTCAACTAGCTTGGCTCGGTAGACTCTGTGTATTTATACTTGTTAAATCGTTTTTATTTGGCAGAGATACTCGTGCAGAGACACTTAAATGTCCGTCATTGCAACATACCAAGAACGTCCGCAGTAACAGATATCACACATCGCCACGAACAACAAGTAGCTCATGACTGAAACCGTCGAACTGAAAACATGACAACAAAAATGATAGAAGCAAACGGCAGCCATTGTTACAATGTACACATACTGCTTAAAATAACTGAAAAAGCGAAATTCCCTTTGCCTGATCGTGTTAGCATATATGTAGCGTCTATCATAAGGATTCTTAATAGATTGGTGTTTAACCAACACTATAAGCGTAAGATTTGTATTGATTGGATTCTTATATGTAAATAACATGCTTTATTTAAATTCAGGAGAAGATTCTGGCACAATCAAGGTGTCTGCCCCGTGGGGATTAGGTCTCACTGATCATGTTCTACTGGAACGAGGATTCTCAAAATTTATTAATGACATTTGCACGTTTCATAAAGGACAATTACATGTCAGTTACAGTATGACCACTCATGACCACTTCTGAGAAAGTGTTTTGGTCGCATCTAGAGGATCATACATTGCATTTAGCTGTTTATTGAGTTTAAAATGTAAATGACGTTTATTATTTATCATTTATTAGGCTATAATGTATTTTCTTCATCGTCACTGAAATTAACGACAGCTGTCATAGACTGTAAAATATTTAAAGGTTTCTGAAACATGTCCATGTAGGCCTGTGATATTTTACAAATGTTTATTTTGGTATCTCGATGTTTGATGAGAGAGAAACCAATAGGGAAATGCGCACAGCAGCGCAGCGCAGAATACCGCAGAGACTTCCCCTTAGCGGCGTCTGCGGCCCTTTAAATGACGAACACGGCGCTGCACATGCGCACTGCGCTGCGGCCGGAGTTTTCCCCAGACTGTGGAGCCGCGACAGCAACGCGAAGGATCTCTCGCCGTGGGAGTTATGGGATAGAAATCGCTGATGTATTGTGTACTTTTTGGAACTGAATAAACGGAAAACTCAACAAAACAAGGACCTGCACGTGTTTTAAAACGCATTCGGTTCGGGCATCGTTGGTAAATGAGCTCGGAAAAATGAGCAGACCTGATCATTTCTCAGGTTTGCTGCATCCTCAGGCGCTGCGAACAACACCACCAACATCCATGTTATTGACTGCCGCTGAAATCGTTTTGGGGATTCGGACCTAAAAACAGAGAGGGATCATTTCGCCTTTTGTTCCTCTGCTTTTGGCGAGGGAAGAGGTCAGCGCTTTGGGGCGCAAGTATTCACAGAAGTCTGGTCGTTTTGGTTGCTGCATGTTTTTGTAAATAATTTATTCAGGGTTAACTGTTTGCGCGTTAAAATGGCTGCTCAAAAGATGTTATTGGAATAGAGTGGTTTTACAATAAACTGTTGTGAAGCAGTAATGTTCAGTCTTTAAATGCGAATTATTGATCGGGGACGATGAGTTTCTTTTCACGGAATCTTTGCGATTCTGCCTTTTGGGGTGAATTTGCGACCTCTTTCTAACAGCGGGAGGTGACTAACAAGCACAAAACACCTTTGAATTCGTGGCCAAATGTTCATCATCTTTTGTTTGCAGCAACATAATAAACCTGGAATGAAGTTGTATGTTTTATCCAGGGATTTCCATAAACATGTACTTATTGCTTAGCTAGCATAGCTGGCTAGCTAACATATGTAGCATATTTTAATGGCGGAAAACGATCAAATACGCGTTTAGCTGAGGAATTCCTGTAGCCTACTGTCTTGGCCACAAATGATTAATTAGTTTGAATTCTCGAGATAATAAAAAAAAACCTCGACACACAAAAGTGAGAAGACGGAGGTCGTACCAACACACCCTGCATCTTCCCGTCTCGATCAAATAATAAAATGGATGCTGGACATACGTTGAGAAAAGGGATGATTCTTTTCGCACCGAAGAAGTACGCGCACTGTGGATTGCAACACGTCAACAGATATTTGCTGATTTACATTATGTGTTACCTGCTGGTTTGTGCCGAAGGCTCCCCCTCAAAATCATGTGATAAAAACTGCTTTTCTGGAAAATGTTTCAATGGAACATGCGTCTGCGACCGCGGATGGGTCGGCGAGCAGTGTCAACACTGCCAGGGAAGGTTCAAGTAAGTCTCTGCTCCTGGTGAATGTGTTACAATTTAAGTGTCCTTACGGACCGCTATCATTTTTTCCTTTAGCCTACTTTGTCCGGAAAGAAAGTAATCTGGAGCTTGTGTAGGCTGCGTTCTGCGGGCAGAACAGGCCCTGTGTTCAGCGTTTGAACATTCCCAGATGTCGTGTTCACTGCTTCGTTTTGAAGATCCATCCCAGTTTTGGTGTATTTCTGTGGAGATCCTTTGCAGATCTCTTTGTTGTCGCCGGCCTGCTCCGTAAGAAGCACCATCTGCCTTGAACGCCCGCAAAATTACCCTTGAATTCATCGCGACGGCTCCCGTCACTACAAATTTTAACTGTTAAGAAAATGAATGTTTACTTATATTAGCAACCAAAAGCGATTTGTCATGAGCTCTGATGCTTACCAAATTCCCCCGCTCCCTGGGTATATGTGTTGGACAGCGAGCATGAAACACACTTTGATGGACAAAGCCGTGAAAGGGTGTATGCTCAGACATGACCCAGATTACTTTGCAGATTTTGATGTGTTAATTGAAGATATAATGTATCGCACTAATACGCCTGTTCAAAGCACACACTGATTGATGTTACTTGACGTTATCACTAAAAACAAACAAAAAAAAAAATGTAACGGATGGTGACGGATAACTCGTGAAATTTTATGTTGGGTTTCCATAACGAACGCTGTAAAGTATTTTAAAGTGTCCTGTTCTCCTGTAGGATGCATAACACTTAACACTATTCAGCGAAGGCGTCGTAAATAATTAATTTGTCCTGAGCACCGTTGTCAATAAAAACCAGTCCGGAGTTCAGTTTGTTAGTTGGGTTAAATGGGTAGCGTTCTTTAAAGTTGAATAACATTTTCTGCCTCTGACCAAAATGAATTGGTGTATTTAGGACTTGGACCACCCTCGGTACCTAATAACAATAACATAAAAAAAGATCCAAATATTTAGACAAGGCCCAAATCCTTTCAGTGTTAGCCTGAGTGGTGCTCTAGCTTCCCGGGTCTTGCTATTGCTAGATAAGTTTTTACTGAAAAAGTTGTTTCTCCCAAGCAGTAAAATCTGACCATATGTGAGGTTCAGCAATTCGAAAACTCTGTGCTGAAACTGTACTTTCTCACGCAGCCTTGCCGCACTCAGTGGAACTGTTTGTACAGAACTAATGATACTTAGCTTTGATACACGCAGCATGTGTACCAATGGTTAGCCGTCGCAGTACAGGCATAGTTTATTAATTTTCCATTTGAACACAACACCATGCTTCAGATGGAACCCAGTCGAGTATATATTTGTACTGATACTCAGTGAACAAAGGGAGCGATTGCAATGACCATTCCCAGAGGGCATTCTGCCTAAAACATATTTTTGTAACCTTTGCAGTTTTGCCTTCTTAAAAGTATATCTTTGCAATTCAAAGCATTTGGTGTAATCGTTTGATCGTGAAGGACACAAAGAAGGCTAAGCAGTTTATTTGCGTGTATATTTTTGAGGTAATGTCGGTTTCAGGCCGTCTTAAGGAACAGATATGGTACGCCTTCGTAGCCGATGGAATTACTGCATGTTTAGTTTTTTTGTAGTTGAATAAAATCGTTGGAGCTGTCTACATTAGCCATCAGCTTTAGAACTGATCTCAGTATTAAACAGCTAAAGTGACAGCTGAGCTACACGAATGTTTAACGTTTCGGTGTTTGTTTATAATGTGCTGAAAAGTTGCATTAATAACCCTACTACACAGCAATGGGGACTGCCAGCGCTCTGCCGACCGTTCATGGCCTCCCTGTGTCAGGCAGGAGATAGGAGAGGTCACACAGCTTTGCCTGCTCCTGGATAGTGACAGGACAGGGAGGCTTCATGAACCCCAGAATGGGGTGAGGTCTAATGCTTTATCAGTGAATGCTTATGGATTTGAAGCAGTCTCTGTATTTTGCTGTGGATGGAGATGTGTTCATTTGTTTTTTGCAAGTCATTGATTGACAGCACATGGTTGCTCCCCACAGCGTTCAGAGGACTGCACTCTCCTGGCTGTTGGTTGAACGTAAAAAGAATTTGCGATCAGAGGCCCATGTGGCTGGCAGCCAAGCAGGTGGTTCTGCGTGGCAGTTCTGTGTGTCGGGGAGGGGGGTGCCACCACCAGCACTAACTGATGGATATCACTTTCTCCTCGTTTATTTTTTTTAGACATTTTTGTTAGGCAGGTTGTTCGCAGAATGTGGGGGTGGAGAAGAGCTGAAAAGCACAGAGGGGAAACACCTGAGGTTTAAATTGCCACATCGGGTGGCATTAGAATGCTACAGACAGACAGACAGACAGGCAGACAGACAGGCCATAGGCTGTCAGAGGCATAGGCTGTTTCTCTGCACTGAGCCAGTGAGATGGGAATAATGGGAAATGCAACATCATTTAAAACTGTTTATAAAAAATTTGGATCTACAAACGCTAACAAATAATGAAATATTTAGACCTTAAAAGCCAGATTTCAAAGGGTTTCCATTCCACCTGTAATATGTGGACATACAAGCCTGATATTCGGATTGGAAAAAAATCACTGTGTTCCCGATAAGTTCACTCCCACCCTCACCCTTACAGGAGAAAATGTTTAAAAATGGCAAAAATGAAGTTAGAAAGTACAGCCTCAGCAGTTAATGGGGGAAAAGCCTTTTTTCTGTGTGTGAGCAGGAAGGGAGGTGCATGCAGTTTCCCACAGTGCACTGCAGGAGGGCTGGGGCCAGCAGAGGCTTCAGCTCTTTTCACCGATGACAGCTTAGCTACCCTGAGCCCCCTGAGGAAGATATGACTGTTTTGACAAACATCTCAGCACTTACTTTTACAGTTGAAGGAAAATTCAATTTTTGCTCTTGCAAAACATGTAGTTGAACAGTTTGTGGTGGTATATTGGATTTTGGAGCTCGTTATTGGATTATAAATGCAAGCTCTCCGGGACGGCTCACACCTTCTGTGGATAGTCAGAAAACGTTCATTTTCCCCAGACAGATGTTCAGTGCGAGAGAGACAGCTGCAGGCAGGGGGATCACTTGAGCTTCTTCCTGCATGAGCTAAAACCCAGTCAGAGATTCCCAGGTTAGAAATGATAGTAAAGAATGAAATAAATGAAAAAATTAATAAAAACAGTCTCAAGTGTGCTTAATGCATCTCAGCTGCTTGTTCTCAGTGCAGACTGGCTCCCAGGTTGGAGTCTGAGCTGTGTCATTTGCTGGCAGACGCTGGGAGCCTGGAGTCGCAGAACACTGTTAGTTGGCTTTGTTTTGCTGGGGTGAGGTGGGCTTCATCAGCTAGGTCCCCCCTCCTGCCTCTGTAGCACCATCTAATGGCTGATGAGGTATATGCAAGTCACGTCAGCGGTGACGTGCCTATCCTCCAATTGGAGTTTGCTCTGTGGGATTTGTAGTGTGGAGGAATAACCACTGGCTGCATGTGAGTGTTTTGGGGGCCTTCATTTGTCTCACTGTAGGGCTCCTATTTGAGCGCACAGTGTACCAAAGTGGGTGGAAAAAAAGGGAAAAAGCATAAAGAAAATCCAGAAAATAAAGGTCTGCTGAATGTGTTCTCTGGGCACGGGAGTTGGTTTATCCATCGTTTGCTGTTTAGCGTTAGCATTTTTGTCCTGCTGGGGCAGTGTGTTATGAATGGGTCCTCCAGTGTTTCATGCACCTTTGAGAGAACCAGCAGGTGGAGGTGTCCAGTCCTCAGGTTCTGCACCTTACCTGGCCAGTCTGATATGTCACTGCTGGTGTATAAGCAGACTGAGGCCATTGGATGTATTGCCTGTATTCTGAGTGAGACTTTCCAGTATCGTGACAAACCCCCATCATGCATCAGCTGCAGTGTGAAGATGGTTCCTTATGCATATTTCCAGTACAGTCTACAGCTTTGTTCACCGCAATCAAAGCCTGCCCTGACCTCTGCTGACTGCATCTGCCCAAAAAGGCTTTTCATAAGAGTCACCGTGGAAACACTTCCACCTTGCATGCCCATATTTGGGCTTGCTGAACTCTGCAGGATGTGATAACTCTCACTGTGAACCTTTTGGATAGAGATGCTTCATGTTGGTGGACAACACTGATCTGGTATCAGTGGGCAAAGTCAGCATTGGCCACCTGTTTTGATGCGTGTGATCACTGCTTCTGTGTCTGTATTAATTGTGCTGTAGCTGTGAGTTGAAATTTAATTAGGAAAAATGTTCTGAATTGTTTATTAGGGATTATGATTATTGGCTGATGTTCCCATTTCTCAGACATCTTTGTCCAGGTTGAATTACTGTAAAGATGATATACAAATGCACCGTAGGAAAGCAAAACTACAAGAAAAACATTTACATCCAGGATATATTATACAGAATTGTCGCGTTCTGCAAATAGGAAATATGTGAAAAAAGGTGTGTTTTTAAGAAAATGTGCTGTAAGTGAAGGAGACAACCAGCTGTGCAGTCAGTTCCAACTTGGCTTTGATTCCCCGGCTCTCTCTCTCTCTTTCCCCCCACCTCGTCCCTCCCTCCCCCTCTCTTTCTTCCTCTCTCCCTCCCTTCTCCATCTCTGGCTCCCTCTCTGCTCCTCTCTCCCTCCTTTCTGTAAGATCTGTGGGTTTTTTATACACGGATAAGCAGCTGAATGTGTAGGTATTGATGTCTCTGAGCGTGTGTGTGTTGTATCTGGTTTGGTGGAATGATATTAGGGGATGGACAGGTCGTGTTGAGAGAGAGAGAGAGAAGCTCAGTGGAAATGGCATTGTTGTGTTTTTCAGAGAGGCGTGATTGTTTCCCTCCCTCACACCAGCACTGCTCTGCGTCTCTGTGCACTGCTGTAAATTGTTGGGGAATAATCAGGTGGGGTGAGAGGGTGACTGCTGAAATCTTTTTTTTGACAGTTGTACCAGGAACACAGGATTTTGATGTTGCCATAAAAAGTTAGCCTAGACGATCAGGCTGTGGGGGCTGTGTGTTTGTGTTTCCATGTGAGTGTTTTTGTTTGCGTGTGTGAGTGTGTGTGTGTGTGTTTCCGTGTGTGAGTGTGATCACAGCTCTAGATGTAGTTTTCTGTCCCATTAAGCTGCCGTACCCATTCCATTCCAGACTGCTGGGTGGAGGAGGAGAGCATCTCTGAGCTGTAATGTGGAGTTTGAATGGAGTTTGACTGAGCTTCAGAATATCCCAGGAGTGTCCCTCTGTGGGCAGGGCCGCAGGCAACACAGTGACCATAAGAGGGGACTGTGTGTGTCTGTGTGTGTGTGTGTGTGTGTGTGTGTGTGTGTGCGTGTGCGTGTGCATGTGTGTGTGTGTGTTAGTCCAGCTGCTCTGCTGTTTCCTCTCTGTTAGGAGCTTTAGTGGTCTGCTTGAATATCGTGCTATTGGGGGCAGATGCTGATGCTGGTCAGAGTGGAGAATCACCACATTAGAGTGGAAAAGAGCATTGCTTTCACTCCCACATCTCTACTTCCTGTGTCAGGCTCACTTCCTGTGCTGAGTGCAGAGTCCATTTCCTGTGTGGAGTATGTGTGAACGAGTGATGTACGTGGAAATAAATAATTTATTGTTACAATAAAAGTGGTGATGACACTGGACTCTTAACTTGATAATTACACCCCCCTATGAGTGTTTGGTAAGGTCTGTTTCATTGTAAGAGAGCTGAGGGACAGTGTTTTTCAGTTTTTCCAGAGCCTCCCAGTCCTAGCAAATGAGGTATACATGGGGAGTGTTAGTCACTCATCCACAGAGTGAAGGTGGCAGCAGCAGGTGCATTGTGGGTAGTGTGAGTGCGACAGTGCAGCTAAGAGAATAATTAGTAATTAATAGAGAGCCGGGTGGGTGTGATGTCATGACCCAGGCCACCTCTATGTATTCCCTGGAGTCGTGGAGCTGCGTTTTTACTGGTTCTTGTGTTTCAGTACTGGGATCTGATTGGCTTGTTGATGAACCTTTGGGAGGTGTCTTTCTGTCTGTCCTTTCTGGAGATACAGTGTGTATAGAGCATCTCATAGCCTCATATCTGAGTGTGACTGTGCTGGACACTGCAGGCCATTGCTAACTTTTTCTAGCAGAATTAAATGCTGGGAGAAGTTTAGCAATGCAGTTTAGAAAAGGAGAGCATTTTTTAGAATTATGGAATCAGAATCAATCATAAGCAGATCAGGCTCTTTCACCTTCTGTATAATCCTGTCAGATCAGAGTCAGAATCAGATTTATTGGCCAAGTATGTTAGCACACACAAGGAATTTGGTTCCGGCAGTTGGAGTCTCTCAGCAGCACAGACAATATACAGACAATGAGTAAGACAGAGATTTGCAGTTGCTCTGTGGAGGAGTGGTCTTTAAATGCCTCTCTGTGAGAGTGAGTGGTTGGATGGAGGAGAATAGGAGTTTCCATTGTGTCTGCAGTCCTGTATGATGGTGCTGGCCATCTGTGTGGCAGATGAGGATAAAAGTTGGGGAGACTCTGTTAGGGTGATGGTTTTGGTTTAAGGGGCACCCCGTACCTCCACCCTCAGCTGAACGTTATTCTCGTCCCTCTTTGTGCTTTTTTTGTTTCATTTTTGATTTACATTTTTCTGCAGCACAGGTGTGCAGTGTTGTTTTTATCACTGCTGCTGAAATAAATCACTGATGTGGAAAATTTTGCACGCTGCAGAAATGTTTGCTGTACCTTCTGCTGTGGGGCTCATTTTTGGCCCTGGGAAGCCCTACAGCCAGCAGGCTGAACTCGGGGTAAACGGGTGGTCTGCATTCAACCCCATGGCTGTTTTCTGTGGGTCAGATCACTTTGTATTCTCCAAAGGCCCTTTGGTTTGAGCTGGCATCAGACCTTCAGGTAGAGCAGGGCTGATGGTAGCATTGCGTGAGGTCTGTGCAGGAAATGACTTTTGACATAAGGATAAAGATAAGGATGTTTTTATTGTCATTCCAGGACATGTTTTACATGGCAGGGAACAAAATGAGGTACTCAGGTCCCGGTTCGGTGATAGCAATAATATAATAAAATCAGGGAGAAGCAATAATAAAATCAATGTCTGTGACATGACCTTTGACCCTTGGGGGTTTTCCCTGGGCAGGGAGTGGCTGTGTGAAGCATAATCCATTTATGGGCGTGATTGTCACATGACCTTCTAATGAGATATTAAGCTAATGCCATTTAATGGAGATATGAATGGATGAAATACATAATCATATGTGTAGTGGAGATACTGAATATCATATAATACTGAATATCGTATCATGATATATTTATGGGAGGTGAGGGTAAATGCCTCTTGAAGTCACAGTGATTGGAATATTTTAGTCTGTGACGTGTGAGTGCTGGAGAGCACTGAGACGCCCCCAGTCAGAGCTCTGACTGGATGCTGTATCCATCAATCGCAGGTGCTGCTCCGCTGTAGGTGAAACAAAAGAATAGACACACCTTCACCGCCCTGCTTGCTGTGGATTGGTCAGAGAGAGATTCAGCTGCTGCTCTGTGATTGGACAGTGATGGATGTCTCCGTGAGGCGGGCGGAGCTTGGGCTGGACACAGACAGGAGCTGAGAACTAACCTGATAGGCAGCTTTAATGTGTCTTTAATGGAGAAGGACAATTACTGCGGTGCTGCGGGGAGAAAAAAAAAAACAATGGATTTAAATAAGTGTCTGCTACGTGCCAGGGTCTTGGCTCAGCACTGTCTGTTCTTCCAGGGGAGTTTGTTCAAGTCTGAATCTGTCCTCATTTATGTACTGATCAATTACATCTGAGTTATTAATTATCTTAACAGTGCCGTTACACACTGCCTTTCTCTTTTGGCACTTCACCTGTAAAGCTGATTGAATAAAAATGTAGTTGATTTCAGAGAGAATACAAAAACAAAGGGGTTCACCCCCACACCCCTGGGGGTTCATTGATTGTTTGTGGTGCCAGGGCAACAACAGGTGTAGATCACCTGCTTCTGTCCTGGAGACCTGTCGCTGTTGCTCAGGGTCCCTGTTGATGTTGGTAAACATAGTGACTATGATTTTAAACATTATAACTGTGATATTAAGCATAATATCTGCTGTGTTATTCCACGCCTGCTCTGTTAGGTGGTATGACCTTTAACTCTGGTTTGGCTTATTGGAGACAGGCCCTACAGTTATTTAGTAGGTTTTTGTGCTGAATCTCCAGTTATGTCTCTGCTCTCTTTAGCAAGAGTACTGCTCCTGGCAGAGGTGCTGTCCTCGTGTTGTGCGAATTTCTCTATGGTCTACATGCAGGTAAAACTGCAACACGCTGTGCTATTAACTACCAAATGCAGTTTTCCTGCGGGCGTTTGCCCATTTAATTTCGTAACCGTGTTGCTCTTGGGTGTAGGTGACTCAGGGTGCAGTGGTACCGGTCTGCCTGGCGTGTGCAAGAGAAGGAGGCTTTGGAAAGGCCTTAGCTCAGGAACGCCAGGGAAACATCCCAGGAAAACTGAATCACTCTGACGTGGGGGTGGAATTTTGGACAGTGCTGGGGAGATACAGCCGTGAAACAGTGCATGTGAGGGACAGAGACTGCCGAGACACAGCCGAGACGCAGTGACCGTGAATCACTGGTGCTGGAACTTGGGGTGTAGGTGGTTAGTACAACCTGAAACCTGGGGTCTCTACTGACTCAGTGACCTATGACCTCACCTCTGACAGCAGCTGGAGTTTCACAGCAAGTGCTTATAAACTTCTTTTCACTGAAAACCTTCCCTTTTGCAGAACAAGTGCACATACACACATGCGTACACACGCACACATACACTATTAGCAACAAACACCACACAGATGCTCATGCACACTCTTGGGGCTGGTGGTAGCCATACTTCCTGTTTGAGCTCTTCTCTAGTTGCCCTGAAGCCTAATTGAATGGTTGAATGGTTCTGACTCTCATACATGATTGGGTCCCTGCTTGTGCAGATCAGCTGTGGCGTAGATGGAAGCCATCTGGAAACCCAAACTGGTGGCTCTCCATCGTTTAGTCCCTGATACAGCAGCCTGGTAGGCCACCAATGCGTGATTATGTGAAGTGATGAAAGTGCATATTGACCTGTGTATATACAGTGCTGAGCTCTCTTTTCTCTGCAGTGCCCTGAAGGTTCCCCATTAGCCAATCAGAGACAGTGGATGCTGGGTGCAGCCCTGAGTCCCCCCGCTATTGTCCCTGGTTATTTGAAGTCATTGATTAGAGCGCTCTGAGAAAGTGTGGAGAGAGATCAGAGGCAAAGGAAATGAAGCTTGATCACCCTCTCTGGAGCTGTGGATTTTCAGAAAGGTGGCTGCAGGAGGCTGTGGACCAGGCCGAGCTGATGATAGGCTTTCTCCCCCCCCCGTCCTCCTCCTCTCACTCTGAGAAACATGCATGTCACATGATCAAGGTCTACAAGCCAGTAAGAGCGCTGCGCTCTGCTACCTCGGGTCACCTCTGTGTCCCGAAATACAAGGGTAGCATCTCTTGGACCTGCCTCCTCTCAGTACTTGCTCCACACTGGTGGAATGAGCTTCCTGCTGGGATTCATAGAACAGACTCCCTGGGTGCCTTCAAGAGAAAGCTGAACACTAATCTCTTCAAGCTTTATCTCTAGTCTAATCCTCTCTATCTATCCTATCTATCCCTATTTTCCATTCAAAAAAAGTACACTAGTTTAGCACTTAACTTAGTGTTTTACTGTCCTCTTGTAGTACCTTTCAGTAACTACTCTTAGCATTGTGATGCACTTATTTGGAAGTCACTCTGGGAAAGAGTGTCTGCTAAATGACGTAACGTTATGTCACTGTGGATGCATGTTAATGAACATGTGCATAATTGGCTTTGAAGTGATGTTTATATCAACTGTCTGCTGCTGGGAATGTCTCAGACCTACTGCATGTGCTGTTCTCTAAAAAAGCGGACGTGCGCTCATTACTGTGGCAGCTTTCGCTCGAGAACTCTGACTCGCTCAGCGTTTCCCTACAGGTGCGCCAGTCGCACCTGTCCTCTCCCCCATGGGACTCCGCCCACTCCACAACTGCATTTCCTCTCCTGTACTATGTCGGCTGCTCCTCACGGTCTCTACTCTTGAAGCACTGCTTTGTACAGCAGGGCCTCAGTGTGTGGAGTTTCTCTCTCTCTCTGGAGTACCTGAGTTTATCGCTCTGGCCAGCAGAGGTTCCCACCTGCAGCCCAGGTTTACGTGCCTCTGCTGCTCACTCCGAGCGGGTCCGCTGCTGTGACAGACCACTGAAACAGTGCGCTGTTTTCACTGGAATGCAGGGAACATGCGATCATCTTACATTGCAGTGCAGAAGACCAGCTGGATACCGTTTCCAAAGGAATGGAGCTTTCTTGAGGAAATGTGACAGCTTCCATGCAGCAGTGTAAATATTGACCCCCTGTAACTAACTTCTGGAGTTCATAAATGGTTATATATCCTTAATATTGTTTTGCTATTTTAATCTGCTCCACAGTGGGAAAGGGGTATAATGAGCCAGCCTGGTTCCAGCACTGCAGTGGGAAAGGGGTAATAGAGGTGCTGGGTATCTCTGTGACTGTACGATCACAGGAGAGGGGAAGGTGTTCCAGCACTCCTAGTATGCAGCAGTCTAGCATCAGGCCAGAGCACAGTCTATCCACCGCCACCAAAACATTGTGGGTAAACTTAGCTCTGGATACACTTGGAGGAAGAGTAAGAGTAAGAAAGATCCTCTCGCAGCACTGACGTGCTGAGGCATCGTGCCCCAGGCTGACGGGAGAGTTGCGCAAGAGGTTTGGGGAACGGTGTGTAAACAAGGCAGGGTGAGACAGACGTGTCTGACAAGACAATGGGGAGCGAAAACGTGGCAGAGTCCCCATGAGAGCCCGGAGCAGAGAGTGAGTCACACCCCAGGAATCCCGCTCGTATTTACAGGATAGCGGAGAGGAACGCAGGTCAGAGATGAGGAGTGTGATTGGCTCAGAGAGGGAGGCAAAATGAGTAATATGATTGGCTCAGAGAAGGAGGTAAGATGCTGGCAACAGATGATGGAGGATCAGTAAAAACGCCCAGGATGACGGTCATGTGGCGACGGCTCGATACTCTGGAGCAGAGATTAATCTGGCACACGCTCAGCCAAACAGCTGAAGCTCCAGTGTGGGATGTGAAACCCCCCCTTTTTTCTTAGCTGTGCCTGAAAGCGCCCTGCAGTCGAATGGGTTTGGTCTCACAGCCACCAGGTTCCCCCACACAGAGCGAGTGAGAGCGACACTATGGCGGGTAAGCATCAGGATTTGTCAGGGTGCTGTGTCCTGTGGTGGTGTGTGAGTTCATCTGCAGCCCAGAGGTCAGAGGAGGGCTTTGGAGTCGTAACAGTGAAGCTGCAGGTCCAAACCGCAGACGAGCTCCTCCCTGCGTCCCCCTGAGAGAGAGGCGCTGCGCTCGCACCAGAAAACCACAGCTGTGCAAACACATACGCAAAATTCAGAGGGATTACGCCCAGGACATGGCCGTTAGCTGTGCGTGTAAATAATGATTGTAATATAATCGCTCTGCTTCAAGTGGAATTTACACTTGAGTTCTGTTACTGCCACAACTACTGGTGACACAAACCCCAGGTGTTCGGAGGAGCCTGTTGCCATGGAGATAAGCACAATGAGGTCTTTCTGAGGGAAAACAAGGCCTTATTAAGACCCTGCGGCTCTGAGAGCTTAATCTGTGGATCAGAGGCTCAGGGTCAGATCGCTGCTGCGCCGGCACAGTGCGGTTTGGCATGGTGCAGTTTGGCACAGTGCGGTTTGGCACAGCCCTTTGTGTGGGCTGTGTGGGTGCACAGAGCCAGTCACTCACTGTGTTGTTCCAGTGGTGGTCCTTGGCCCCACCTCTAGGAGTCGGCAACTTGAGGGGGGCCGTCTTGGGGGTCCATGGAGTTACACTCTGAGGTAGACCCCGGTGAGGCCGGGGTTGCGGGGGTTGTCATCCCTCGGCTGAGACTTTTTCTCTGCACACACTGAGAGATTAGGTAGCAATCGCCTTTGGCCAGAGCCGATATGGCTTCCCGAGTAATCACAGAGCTGTGTCTCTGGAGGTGAGCTTCAGTGTTTATGCCTTTTGGAGCTGTAGCTGTATCCTTAATGACACTCCTCTGAGGGAAAAAAAAACTAATCTGGTTTGATGTCTGTTGCCTTAAAACGCTTAGCATGTTAGCATGTGTTGCCAAATGAGGCTGGTAACCTGAGGCTGTGCCCTCCCAGGTGCTGTAGGTGTAGCACGTTACTGTAGGATGAAGAGAGGGAAGCCTTCCGCTTTTTGCAGCTTTAACACTTCCACTGTTTTCAAATGCAGTGTCATTTCAAATACTACTGAACAAGAAACCAATCAATCAGTCAAGCAGGCGGTCAGTATTTCATATAAAACTGCTATCAATAGAAATTGAGGGTCCAGGCATGTTCAACAAGTTTTTGGATATCACATATTAATGACAGGATTTTGTATTTGAATGTCTAATTATATAAATCTGCATTGTGGCTCCTGTTATTGTGAAGTTGTTCCCAGTGTAAAATAAGTGAGGCACAGGTACGCTCCTGTGTACAAAAGCATGTCAGAAGGTGTGGTCCCTCACTCGTTAGAATAATCACTGTGCTCGTTACGGCTGGTGCTATTTTCTACTGTTTGTCTTGGCATTCTTGTCTTCTAGTCTGTTCCTTTGTGGTTTGCTAGGAATGTAACTTATGTTATGTAAGGTTACGCTGGTAGCTGAGGCAGGTGTTTCTTGTAATATGTAAGCCATTGGAGCAGAGTCATGTGACTGTGTGTAAAGTGTAAATATTGTATCTGGGGTCTGACTGGCTCTGACTTGGGGAATGAGCTTTCCCTCACGTGGCCCAAAACCTGAACCAGCTGCCTGTGTGTGTGTATGTTTGGACTTTGTACATAGGGTGAGAGTATATGAGAGAACTGTTATCAGAGTGAGAGTATTAGAGAGAGCTGGTATCAGAGTGACATTGTTAGATTGGCCTGGTATCAGAGTGAGCTGGTATGAGAGAGATTATTAGCGAGCCGCTATTACAGTAAGATGCTATCATTAAATAAGTTTTGGTCCCAAGAGGTTCTTGTCCTCAGTCATGAATATGGCTATGGCCATGACGGTTATTCTGGTGGTGGTGATGGTGCTGAGGCCGTGTGTGGGCGACAGTGTAGCCCGCCTGGCCTGGCCATGTAGGAGACACATGGGGGACTGTGGGGTTCGTGCGGGGGTCATGCTGGGGTCGCGCTGGGGTTCAGAAACAGGGCCTTGAAGACAGTAGGAAACATGAGGTTTTTATTTGCCGTGATAAATGATGCTGGTGTGGACAGAAACAGCTCTGGATGCCCCCGGAGGAGAGGTCAGAGGTCACAGTGAACTCATCACATGAGAACAAGGGCTTGCAGGATGCTCCTTCTTATGGGCTGAGAGTGCTGCACCAATACACACTGTACCAGCACACATTGTACCAGCACATGTACTCACACACACACACACACACACACACACACACACGCACCAATACACAGTGTACCAATACTACTGCATACATACATCTACAATATAATTCCAATGCCAATACACATGCTTACACACATACATTCCAACACACAACACCTGCATACACACTGTACTAATACACATACATGCACACATACACACTCACATGCACATACATGCAAACACACTCTCTGTCACAAACACACACACACACACACACACACACACACACGCCCACGTTTTACACGCACATGCATACACACTTGTAAACTACACATGTGCACTAGACACACGCAAGCATTTCCTTCTCAATGAGGAAAATTCCAGTCTGAAAGGGTTTGATTGAGTTAGCTTAGGGTCCAATTACTCACTCACCCTGCTGGCATAGGTTCAGAGAAACATTCTTATCTCATTTAGAATAAAAGAGAGCATGGTGCTTAATTTGATTGGTCTCTGGAGCCCTTGATTTAGAAGTACTTTAACTGTACGTGAGTTCAGTACTGTGTGTTCTGATGCGCTGTGCTTACATATCCTTCCCGTCTCTTAGTCCTCTGTGTTTGTGGAGCTGTGAAACCACTGTGGCTTCACACTGATAAAGCACCCTAAATTAAGTGTGTAATACTGTCTTACAGGACAGCAAGGTGGTGTGTCCGTTTGTGTTTTGCAGATGTGTATCACAGTAAGATGATGGTGGTTGTTCTGGCTTCTGACCGCAGAGGGTCAGGTCACAGTTACAGTCACGGTCACGGTCATGGTTGTCACAGCCCATTCTCCTGTCCTGTTCTTGTTGGACCGGCTGCTGGGGGCTGGATCTCTGGGCAGGGGCTGCTGGTTCTGTGTGTGACTGCTGGACTGTGGTGGTTCCAGGTGCGGTTCATGGAGGCTGGTCTGGGTGAGAATGAGAGGTCTGAACCAGCCTCTGCACAGCCTCTGTATGACTTCTTTTCAGCCTCTGTGCAGTCTCTGCATACTTAACCTCTGTTTCACTCTTGTCTGTTAAACCCAGCTGGCTGGCAGCCTGTGGGCTGTGGTGTGGGATTATTTGCTTTTATGAGTGAACCTGCCCTCCTCTCTCTCTCTCTCTCTCTCTCTCTCTCTCTCTCTCTCTCTCAGTACTCTTCTTTCTAGACTCATGCAACTCTTTCCACTTCCTCTCTGCCTTTGATCCCCTCTGAACACCTCCCTCTCCCTCTATGGGATGAAGGCTCCAAAAATACAAACTCTCATATTTTACACTGGGAGTTAACAGTGGTATTCCCCATTCCAGACTACTCCTGTCCTTCATGCTTTTCTCCTGTGAGGTAAGATCATCAGCAAGTTTCTGACGTGACTGGGGCCTCTTTTTAATTTCGTAACGCCTAATCCTGTTTGATCTGGCCCCGTCAGTAAGGGGGCAGTCTTTGGGGATGGAGTCAGGGTGGATTTCACAGCAGTGCCTGCTGGGTAATAACAGCTTTTCTAAGAAATGCATTTGATTCTGGTTGTGGAGATTGAGTGTTATTTTCTTGTTAATTGATCGCAGTGGGGTTCTGTAGCTATGTGTTACAGGGTGCCTCATTGTGTGTGTGTGTATGTGTATGTATGTGTATGTGTGTGTCTTTTGTGTGTGTTCATTTGCACACACGCATGTGCTCTGTCAATGTTTCTCTCTCATTCTCTCTTTTATCAGAGCTTTATGCGGGTTTAAAGCTTCAGAGCAATCTCTGAGACACAAACATGTCCTCTGTGCCCCAACATAAACACCACCCGAGCGCTGACGGACACAGCCCATAATATTCACACGTTTCCTGCGAGACAGAGAATGGAGACACTGTCCTGGGTACAGCCGGGGGGCACCCTCTTCCGCTGCGGGGCGGCGGGGCTATAGGAAGTGGGCGCTGAAGGGAGCGGGGGTTGCAGGAAGCAGTGGGCTCTGTCAATGGGGTGATTATTCAGAGGGCAGGAAGCAGCGCCTCGCTCGGGGGGAGCGTGAGCGCTGAGCCCGGGCCGTGAGGGCTCTGAAGGCGGGCCGAATCCGCAGGCTTTGTGCCTGAGTGGCGGAACCGCGCCCAGGTGCGCCCGCACATTGTGTGTTTAAGCTCAAAGCCCCTGTTCATGAGGCTCTCCTGTTGCGGCGGTGCAGCAGACCCGCTGCTGAGGCTGTTTGTGCCGCGTTAGATGCGTACAGCCCTGCTGTCTGAGCTCGGCTCTGTGAAAGGGCAGACACCCAGGACACAGTCTGGCCCCGCTCACGCCCCAGCATGCTCTTGTGAGTTTTTTTTTTTTTTTTTTTTGAGTGCCTCACATTTGCTGGCCTCCCTGCTGGGTTTGGACCTGCTATCCACAGTTCCTGTGTGTGCTTTGAGGGGGTCTCTGTCTCTCTCCTGACCTCTGAGCCCTGTCATGTGCTGGTCTTTGAGTGGGAGGTGTGGATAAAGGGTCTTCTGGAGCTTATTACTGTAAAGTGCTGTGTTCTGGATCCCGGCCTCAGCCTTCACACGATACCTGCTCTTGACCAGGTGAAGTTGTCAGCATTGCTGTGATGTCACGGTCGCCATGGCGCCTGCTGTATTGATTGTACTGGTGGATCTGCTGTATTGCTGCCTCTGCAGAAACTCCCTGCCTTGGAAACCTCCCCAGTTTTGTACATGCAGTCTCCGTGTATTATTGTCCTGTATTATTTTCCAGCAAAAATGGAGCAGTATTAAAAAGGAAATTGAGCTGTATTTAACAGGAGGTGGAGTCAGTGTTTTTCAGGAAACGGAGCAGCTTTTAACAGGAAGTGGAGCATGATTCAGGTCTGGAGAGCAGTGTGTCTGAGCTGAGGCTGAGCAGTGAGCTGTGAGCTCCGCATCGCACAGTTCTGAGTAGAGCGGAGTCGCACACTGCAGCCGAGGAGCATTAAATATTCATCCGCAGGGCGTGAATAATTCAAACATCTGATTCTCCTCCTGCAGCTGCCCTTCACCGCCTCTGTCTGCTGTCCTCTGTGATCTCTGCTGTCCTCTGTGATCTCTGGCCCTCTGTCTGTCCCCCTCCCTCTCTCTATCCTTCACTCTATCTGTCTTTCTCTCTGTCTGCCCTCGCTCTCTCTCCCTTCCTCTCTAGCTGCTCACTTTTGTGATCTCTCCCATCCTCTATGATCTCTTGCCTTCTCTGACTGCCCCCTCCTTCCCTCTCTCTTTCCCTCCCCTCCCTCTCTCCCTCCCTCTCTCTATCCCTTACTCTATCTGTCCTTCTCTCTGTCTGCCCCCTCTCTCTCTCCTTTCCTCTTTCTATCCCTCCCCCTCTCTGTCCCTTCCTCCCTCTCTACCCCGCAAAGAGAGGGACAGCAGCAGTATAGTTTAGTGGTTATAGAGGTTGACTTGTAACCTGCTGTCCATAGCTGGAATGCTGCCACTGTGCCTTTGAGCAAGACGTTTTACCCTGCACTGCTTCAGAGACTGTTTCAGTAAATACCCAGTTGTATTCTGAATGCATGGTTAAAATGTTAGAAGTGTAGATCACTGAGCATCAGGGCTTGTGTTCAGCAGCAGAATGAGGTTGAGTAACTCCATGCTGGGGGCATATTTACATTTCTGTTTGGGCTACACTTTGGACAGGGAAAGCTCTGATGCTCTGTGTTGCAACATGTTGATTTTTGGTTGTGACACAGCATTGAAAGATGTTAGTTCTTGCTTGGTCTGGGTCTACCCACTTTCATTTCCTTCACGCAGCAAGCCAGCCAATCAGCATCCAGTGGTGTTTTCTTTCATCTTTGCTGCTGTATCCCTGGAGACAGTATTACTGTGGGATTGTGAAAGAACACACGCAGTTTTCTTTGACTGACACAAACGGCAGTTTGTAAGTCTCTGCCATATGAGCCGAGCCATCAGAAATGGATCGATAATCTCAAATCCCTCAGATAAACAGCAGAGGCCTCTGTTGTGATTGATGCTCTATGACTGAAGCTGGCAGTCGATAGTCTCCAGCGTCTCTGTCAGCCGTGGGCAGGGACTCGGCCTGTTCCAGCCAGTCAGGATGCGGGCTCACTGCATGCAGGAAGTGAGAGTAAGAGAATAAGGTTCCGAGGTAAAGCTGTTTCTGTCCCTGGTGGGATTAGGGTGGGAGACTGCAACGGATGCAGATTACTCAACTGGCAGATTTCAGGGTCACATGTGTGTATTAATCACCCTGTGTCTGGCCTGAAAGGGAGTGTTCAGTCCTGTTTGGAGAGCTCTGCTCTGTCTTCTGGTCTCCACCGCCGCTGGAGCCACAGCAGTGGTTTGTTATACTGGTCGTGTTGGTACCCCAGCAAACTGTATACCGGCATTCTGGCAGAAACAAACAGCATTTGCAAGTGACTTAAATTGTTGTAAGCCCCCAACAAATGCTGAACCTCCCCATCCAGACTGCATCCAAACTCGTCACCAACATCTCTGTTACACTCAAATACTGCCTCCATCAGTCTCTCTCCTCCCCTTATGGGCAGTGGTTCACCTTTTTATACTTATCTGGAAAGGAGGCTGCCTCTAGCCACATGGGCAGATAGGTAACCAATGTGTGCATGTGTGCATGCATGCGTGCATGTGCATGTATGTGTATGTGTGTATGTGTGTGTGTGTGTGTGTGTGTGTGTGTGTGTGTGTGTGTGTACTCGTGTGCTAGAATGTATGTGTGTAAGCATATGTATTGGTATTATATTATAGGAGTATGTGTGAAGGTGTGTTGGCACAGTGTGTATTGGTATGTATGTGTATGTGTGTACATGCATTGGTGTAGTGTGTGTGCCTGTGTATTTGTATGTATTGCTACCTTATCAGCAAGTGCCAAATCAGTCATTCAGTCTTTTTATTAAAGGTACAACAGCAGGACTCCATTTGGGATTTGAACCTCTCATTTGAACACACTCATGCTCTGCTCTCCTCCCAAAAGACTATAACATTAACAGCAGGAGTTATATGGACTCCTTTCACAGTGAAATAAAAATCAAATTGACTGGGGGCTTTTCCAATGGGATTTAGGCTTAAATGTTGGGTTATTAGATTGAATGTCTGCCAGTCTCCATAAATAACACCAGGATAGATATAGATTCTATACTGGTGGTACTTTAATTTATAGATTCTTCCATAAGTGTTTCCTATAGAGAAATGTAAACTTCATATGCATTGGTTGGTAAATTACTCATGGACTTTTTCCAGAGAACTTTAAAATCGATATCAGGCCACAATTAGTGAGGTGAGATATTGATGATTTTGTTCAGAGAACCGGCCACAGTGTCATTAAACAGAAGCCTGTAGGAGGGCTTGCCATCAATGTCACTCAGACCCCTGTGCTTTGCAAGGAATCACAGAAGTGCAGCGTCAGCACTGTTTTAATTGGTTCATCAAGAGAGTGGAACTGTGGGATATTGAGGTCATTCTTCATGTGCACCTCAGAGGAGTGCAGCTGGTCGGCCGAGCTGACACGCTCACCGCAGCAGAACACATGGTTGGATCATGGTCCAGGTTTCTGTGACCACATCAGGATGGGGTTGTGACCCACACTTGTACTAAGACGAGGAAATTGACTGTTTGCGATTCAGTGTGGTTGAGGCAATATGGATCAATATACATAGTGAATACAATATACAAATATTAAAAAGACCTTCTATAATGTACAAAACAACTTTTTGGAATGCATAATATATCATTTCTGGTGTAAATTCCATTTAAATGTTTGTTGAAAAGTGCCAGGAACGCTAAGGAAAGTGTGTTCTGGAGTGCTTAGAGTGTTTGTATGAGAGCAGTAGCCATTCTGTCCTGTGCCAAGTCTGATTTCTGCAGTACTGTAAGTTAGGGCTGTGCGATATGACCAAAATCTCATATCCCGATATAGGTCATTTCATATCCCGATAACGATACATATCACAATATAGCACATTTTCTGTAAATTCTGTGAATAAATAGTTTATATAAATGATTACATGGAAAGGCCTATTTATTACATGTATTATATACTCGACAAATAAAAGGTACTTACTCATATTTGATTATTTTTCTCCTTTTATTTAGAACCTTTGTGCCTGCTGGGGCACTGTTGTTGTACCTCTGGGCAAGATACTTAACCCCAAATTGCCTCTGTAAATATCCAGCTGTATAAATGGATAACATTGTGACTGATATAAGTTGCTCTGGATAAGAGCATCTGCTAAATGCCAATAATGAAAATGAAAATGTGATTAGCCGTTTAGCGCGTATGCTAAAACCGGTGCGATTAAAACACTAGAAAAATTCTAGCTAATTTTAGCTTTGAGGAAACAGCGATTTAGTGTTAAAAAGTACAGCAAATGCTAACTGAAAACTATGAGAAGCTTAATAACGCTAATGAAAACATAACGAACCATGTAACCATAGTATAAAAATAAGTTACGTGTGAAAGGGTTAAGCATGTAACAAAATATAAAATATTAATGTATAAAATATAAAAAAGGTAAACAGAAAACACTTTTCAACTATAGTTCTGTGTCACGTTCACTCTCCTCCATGTTTGTTTGTGTTGCCTTCATGCAAATTTCCTGCCTGCGTCCGTGCCGTGTGGAAGAACGCAAAGCATCGTCCAAATGACGAAAAATATTGCCGTAAAGTGTGTGATTTGTGACACAACGAAATAAACGATAGATCATAATATGAAACGATTTTGTATCGTCACACAATATATATCGTCATATCGCACAGCCCTACTGTAAGTATTTGCACTCTGATTCATGTGTGCTTCATCACTGCAGAGTAACTGCTGCTCAGGTCAGCAGCATGTGTTCCAACAGTGTGGCTCTCATCCTGTTTGCACACTGTCTGTATATCATTCTGTCTGATTCTGGTCAAGCTTTGCTGAATTTCATTTAAGTGTGACGGCCTGTCTCCGGTCCCCAGAACCTGTTCGCTTCCTGTCAGGGTTTGTCAAGAGGGAAGCTCAGGGCTGATCCCTGATGACTGGTGTCAGGGGTTTGGCAGAGCTCTCCTGCATGGATTTCATCTAGAAGCTTGTTGTTGTCTCTGTTGCTGCTGTCACCCCTCATTTGTGTGTTTCGTGGCTCATTTATGAGGCCTGCGTACTAAAGGATGGTGGTGTAGGAAATGGGGTGCTGTTACCCCCTTAATGGGTGGAGCGGTGCGTGTTTCACTGAGAGTGAGCTGGTGACTGCAGAGCCTGTGCCCTTCAGGAGCTGCTAATACAGAGCTCACCTGAGGGACCCAGCTGCCCTGGCAGGATGAAGCCTAAAGCATCATGTTGCTCAGGGCTCCTGGTCAGACTGGAGCTAGTGATGCCTGTACTGTAGCACTCGGTGTGCTCTGACTGAGCGAGCCACTCTGACTGAGCCGCTCTGCAGTCTCTGTGACTGAGTCGCTCTGTTGGCTTTGACTTGTGCAGAGGTCACCTGCTCCTCATCCCTGGCAGTATCTCACACACAGCTCTGAGACAGCGCAGTCGAACCCCAGCGCACACCGCGACTACACGCCCCTGAGCTGAGGGCTTAAACTGTGTTCAGTTGGATGGGTGGGCAGGCAGTGATAACAGAATGAGTTTGATTCCAAAACAACAGGAGTTCACACCCACTGTCCTGAGAGGGTGTTAATGCACTGCGGCATCCGGGAAGAATTATGGGGGCTGATTTTGTTTGGAGGTTCAGTGGCTCATTAAGACTCATGAGGGCGGCGTCCAGGTGTGCAGGTGTATGGGAGGGGCGTGGTGAGTGTCACAGGAGGGTCACCTGAAGGGGATATTTAACCTGGCTGTTTTCTGACTGATGCCTTCTCTCTCAGTTTCTTCTATTTTAATGCAGTTCCGTTTTCATTTGGATTTCAGCTCTCACACAGGAGCCTCAGGGTTAGCGTTGAGCTGAATGTTCAGTCCTCAGGGTGTTGAACGTTGGTGTGGTTTTGTGTGCAGGTGGAGGGTTTGGCCCAGAGTAGGCTGTGGATGTTTCCTCTGTCTGTAGGCTTTGGTGTGGATTTGTTTGGACTGTAGTTCAACTACCCTGTCTTTCTGTGTGTGCTTGTCCTGTTACTAGATTTACCTGTGTTACCTGCTGACTTGCCTTTTCTCACAGGAATGACAAAATTATCAATATCAGTGATAGGATGTGCTTAAAACTTAGTAAAATTTAGTTGTCTCTCCCTATTCCTAAGAACTGACTGAGCTGGAAAAAGATCCGTTCTCACCATGGGGGCGCGGGGGGCACTGAGAGCAGGTATCAGGTTCTTACTGAGAAATGAAGGAATCAGTGGTTGTCATTCTTGCCATGATCATTAATATTTTACTTATTGTTGTTAATATTTTTGTTAGCTCATTTGAATTTCACTTTTAATTATGGAGTACACAGCCTGTTCTGCCAAAAAGCTCATTTGAGTTTGAGTTAGAGTTTTAATCAAGGAGCGCCGGGCCTGTTGTCTCACCATAATTGTTTCTGTGCGTTTTGCAGGTTAACGGAGCCGTCAGGCTTTCTGACAGATGGGCCAATCAACTACAAGTACAAGACCAAGTGTACCTGGCTCATCGAAGGATAGTGAGTTCCGACCCGTCTCTGTCTGTTTAGCCAATCACAAGCACTTACCCAACCAATCACATACCCTCTCAACCAATCACATACACGTACTCATACACGTCTGACTCATCATCCAATCATGCACCCAGCCACCTCCATTGCCTGAGCAATTCAGGCACTCTCTGAAAAACCTGTGTGCTGTGGACTGGGCTGCTGGTGTTGGGTTTCGGTGCGTTCCATATCTGATGATGCCTCTGCTCTTCCTTTCAGCCCGAATGCGGTCCTGAGGTTAAGGTTTAACCATTTCGCCACTGAGTGTAGCTGGGACCACATGTACGTGTATGATGGGGACTCCATATACGCACCTCTGATCGCTGTGTTCAGGTGAGTGCAGTCTCTGCGCCCTGCTCAGGTGAGCGTCTTTCATTGGGGCCTCTCTCTGTCTCAGCCACAGTGCCTGTGTTACTGCCAGTCATGATCACCTGGACTCCCGTCTGTCTCCAGAGCAGCGTGTCTCCTCCCCTCTGGTTATATCCACAGCGGCTCACGCACTGTCTATGTGAGATTGTCTCTCGGAGCGCTCAAGGCCAGATAACATTAGACTGACTTTATTTATAATAATCCTCATTTTGCAGTCTGGCCTTGCTGTCAGTGCTGTTATAAGCTAATGGCCGGTAATGTAGGAGTCTGTAGGAGAGTTACTCTGTATCCTGTTTGAGGCAGCCATAGAGGTAATTTTGTGATAAGACAAGCCAGATAACATAAGAGCTGAGATAAGGATGAGGTTATCTTGGGATAAGGCTGAAATGATGGTGATGTAAGCCTGAGGTAAGGATGAGATGCAGCTGAGGTACAGGTGAGATGATGCTGAGTTAAGACTGAGGTAAGGACAGGCAGACTCTAGTTTCTCAGAGGAGTGCTGGGAGGATGTGTTCATTCACCCAGAGAGCCCGGTTTCAGGGGAGCTTTGTGAGATTAAATGGCAGAGGGGCATTTTTACTTTCTGCTGTGACCTCGTTAGCAAAGGTGTAATGAGCTCAAAGGCCTCTCATTTTTTAAGCCCGTTTTTTGTTATCGATCCGCATGTTTAATTCCTGGAGATTCATTACAGGCTTCTCACTAATCCTCTCCTGTGTCATTAGGGAAGACACAGTTTGGGTCAGGTTTTGCCCTCATTAGGAGGTGAGTCCCAGACCGTCTCCAGCAGGAACCGGGAGTCAGACCTGACCGAAGTAAACCATGTGGCTGTAGTTTACAGTGTGGGTCTGAGCTGACAGCTGACCGTGCGGTTGCTTTGTGGTGCAGGTCCCAGCTGAGAGTTGAAATTTTGCTAAACTGATACTGCATGAATGGAAGCAGTCTGGTGGGAGAAATGGTTTAACAGAGAATGTGAACCTGTGGTATCAGCCGTGGTTCAGTGAGCTGGTGGACTGGTCCTGGGTCAGTGAGCTAGGGGATCAGGCCTGGGTCAGAGCCAGCTGCCGGTGTATTCCAGGCCAGGAGTGCTGGTTTCACAGGTGAGATACAGTGGCAGTATGTAAAAATGGAAGAAATGAACAAAAAACAAAAGAATTTCACCAGCAGCTGCACTCAGTGCAGGCGAGCCGCAGAGGCAGGCAGTCGGACTCAGGTGATTGATGGCGCTTGCCTTTCCCCGGCGCTCGGTGGTCGATACTGATGAATGGCTCCTCTCCGCCGAGCTCCCAGCCGCCCCTGTGGGGGGCTATAAATACTCTCCTCTCCGGTTAGTTTTGGCAGGCGCGCGCTCTCCGCTGGGACCAAACCCGACCGAGTGGAATACATTCAGGCGGGTTTCTCTCCTCTCCTGATAAAACACGTTGTGCCCCTCCACGGCTACCTGAGAGGTGTTTGACAGAGGAAGAATAAATGTTTCTTTCCTAGACAGCCTGTTTTTTCTGTCTTACTGTTCTTGGTGCTGAACCGGTTGCCGAGGCAATGGGCTGATGAGGACCCAGGTACCCCCCTCCTCCTCCCCTCGTGTGACGTTCGGCTGTCTGACTGCTCTCTCTGCCCCGCAGTGGCCTCATCGTCCCGGAGGTTCGGGGGAACGAGACGGTGCCGGAAGTGGTGACCACCTCAGGATACGCACTCCTGCACTTCTTCAGCGACGCCGCCTACAACCTGACGGGATTCAACATCTTCTACTCGTGAGTGTCGCCTCTCAGTGCCTCTGCACACCGCACTCACCTGTGTAAGCCGGCACTGTCAGACAGCATTCAGGTGGGAGCTCAGTGTCTATCTCTCCTGTGTTATCACTTGTAGATGCTCTGTCTTGTCTGTGCAAATCCTCTGTTTGAATTTCAGTTCACTATTGCTGATTGTTGGACTTCAAGGGTTGTTAGCAGATTTTCTGCTGGTGTTCTGCTGGCGGACGCACTTGATTTTGCGGCTTCTGTCTTGACCAATCGGGTGGCGCTTCTGTGTTTGTTTGCTCCGGCGGTGTTGATCGAGTGTTGAGCACCAGGCATCCCAGCAGAGCAGCATGGCTGATATGATCTTTCCTATGGCGCAGCTCTGCTATCAGAAGGATTTCCTGAGTGTGTTTCAGCGTGTGTGCTTGATTTAGATGCCTAGCAGCCCAGACTTCCTGTGAACCAGCCTGTGGAAGTGCACCATTTCCTGTGTGTGGGAGGGACACTATGCGGTAACATGTCACTGCAGCGTCAGTGTGTCAAAGGTCAAAGGTGCATAGACATTTACACTTTTCAGAGTTCCTATGCAGGTATGAAAAGTCAGCAAGAGTTCAGCATTTTTGTTGATTATTCTAGGATGCAGTTAACACATATATCGCTCTATGGTCTGCAGCAACTTGGTCTCAGACTGTAACCCAGGGCTACTTCCCACTCCACAAGTGAGCAAGTGAATCCATACTTCACGTGACATCACAGGTAAATCCCTGAGGATGAAGGGGAAGGGTGTAATTTGGGAGTCACACCTTGCTGTCATCAGTCCAGCGCCGTGGTTGAGTGACAAAACAATAGCGACTCAAAAAAAAGACAGAAACCATGGAGACGGCAGAAGGGTACATTCCATTACATTGTTGTCATTTAGCAAATTCTCTTATCCAGAGCAAATTACATAGGTTACAGTTTTTACACGTAATCCATTTATATTTACAGAGGCAGTTCTGGGTTAAGTACATTGCCCAAGGGTACAGCAGCAGCACCCCGGCGGGCAATGGAACCGGCAACCTTGCAGTTACAAGCCCTGCTCCTTACTACTATTCTACATGGCTGCCCAGGGTAACATCTGGAAAGCATATTAGAATCTTGGCTGAATATGTTGAAAAGCATTAATCTGAAGGTAGGTTTTAAAACAGCACAGTTTTGAAAAATCATATCCTCTCCTGCACTTCCCCATTATCTACAAGCAGTTTGGAGATTGAGGGACTGTTCAGAGGTAAAATTAAATCAATCTACAGGAAGTAACATTCGATGCGAAATATCAATACGGTCAAATGCACAAAACTGTAAGATTGACTGGGGCGAGACTTTATTCGGGCAGTGTGACAGTTTAAATGCTGAATTGTTTATAATTGATCACAGTGGCTCTCACTGCAGTCACTTGTCAGCAAGTGGTGTACAGCATCTTGGTTTTGACAATCAGAACTTGATAACCAGGTACATAACCAATCTGAATCACCTGGTTTACATCTGGGAGAATGGGGGATGGGGGTTCAAGATGAAAAGGGGGCTCAATCTGCATATTAAATGCAGGTGAAAATGATTTAGCTGCACCAGAGGAGATACAGAGTCTGTAGATTTGAAATGGTTTGAGTGCAGGTGACCCTCTGGATGCAGGTGGCTGGGGTGCGTGAGATTAGGGATGTCCTGAACAGGACATGCAGGTACAAGTCCGATTGCTTGCCCCTGTAGAGTCCTGCCGACAGAAAGGGAGAGATTACACAAGCACACCTGCCAGTGCAGATTCTGACCACTGGCTTCTCCTCTTGACTTCTAGATGGACAGACAGATGGATAGAGAGCTGCCGTGTAACATGAGGGAAGCATAGTTCTCCTCGGTCTGAGTTTTGAAGAAAAGTTTGATGAGTTTTAAAGAGCGTATTGACAGTGTCCCTGCGGGTAGTGGCTGGTTTTTAAAGGTTAGTGCAGTGCATGATGTAGGGGGAGAGTCCTGACTCATCTCTGACTCACCATCTGGTGCCTTTGCTGCCCCCCAGTGGACAAACACAGACAGCACTTTAATTTTGTCTGTTGTGTGTTAGATGTATGAGAAACACTCCTGTCAATTCAATTCATATTCAATCCTGTGACATTCTGGTAACACCTCCCATCCTTACCCGCTGCGTCACACCATATGTGTGAATGTGTTAAAGTGTTAGAAGACCGCAGATGGAAGAGTACGAATTTTTTAAAATTTCTGTCAAGCTTTTTCTGATACAGGAAGGAATTGAGGTAGAATGTACGAAAGAGAAAGTATGTGTGTTAGAGAAAGTGAAAGAGAGAGAGAGTTATAGAGAGAGAAAATGCAGTACTTGGAGATGAGAGGTAATTGTTGTGGAGTGAACACACTCAGCCGTTTGTTTAAGGGTTCCCAGAAGAGCTGGTCAGACTGAAAGGAGAGTGAAGAGTTTGCCTGCTGTGGAAGGCTGCTGGTGTGAATGGTTAGGGGAAGTGGCCTTGCAGGCTGATACTGTCAGCAGGGCAGCAGTGCTGTAACCTGGAGTGACAAGTTTTAAGACAAGTTGCTTCAGTAAATGTACAGTTTGTACAGTGTGTCAGAAGCAAGCAGTGCACGTCTCCCCGCAGCAGGGCTTCTGCTAACCACTGAAATAATGTAACTTATCATTTTAAAATATCTGTATTAACAAATTTAACAGATTTTATAAAACTGTAAGTTACCCTGAAAATGCACATCTGCCATATAGCTAAGGTAGGTCAGCGTGTGATCATTTGCAGACATTATTTAATAATGTGCGCACTGTGATGTCAGGGACGAAGCCTCACGCTGACAAACAGTGCTCGGTGCATGGAAAGGATTTAAAGATGCTGGATGTAAGGATGCATCTAGAGCAGTTTTGGTGTATGCATACATATATATATATATGATTTAAACAGTCGCATAACATAACGCGCAGCGAGAACTGAATCCAGTAGCCAGCGTGTCGGTGTTTCAGGAATGTTTGTGTCCAATCAGAATGAAGAGAGGCAGAGGAGAAGGACACATGTGGCAGAGGCGAGGCGTTGGGGGGGTGGGGGGGTGCGGGCACGCTGGGACACCGTCACCCCCCCAGAGGCAGACGGCTGTCTCTGTTTGTTCTCTCAGAGTTAGATGTGCTCCAGTGGGCAGGACAGGACACACAGCACTCTCACTTAGTGGTTTTATTGTGCAGGTTTTCGTTGGGTCAGGTGGTAGAAAAAAAGCCCTCCACACTGAAATAAAGCGCTCGTCTGTCAGCGCGAGGCCCATCAGAATCACTTCTCTACTCCTCCAGCGGAGGGTAAGAGTCTGTGGGTCTCGACCTCCACCTGAATGCCTTTTCTCCGCTGGCTGCGCTCTCGCTGGCTGTGTACGTTCTTAGATGTGGCGGACACTGTGCTTTTAAAGGAGTGTGTCTGGAAACAGCTGGTCTGCCCCGTGGCTGGGGGAGATTAGGATGCTGTGAGGGATGGCCTGATGTCCCCTTCCTCCTAGAATAGGCAGGAGCCAGTGTCACTGTGTCTCTGCTGCAGGGGAGACTAGCCAGCTGGACCTCCCTAGTGGAGGATTAGAACAGAGCTACTCGTGTCATGGGAAAGTGTTCCCTCCGGATTTGTGAACCTCAGAGGAACTCTGCATCAGGCAGTGTTAGAGGAGGCTGTTTGTGTCACGGTGAAAGTGTTCCCTCTGGATCCATGAACCCTGGGGGAACTCTGCGTCAGGCAGTGTTGGAGGAGGCCACCTGTGTCACGGTGAAAGTGTTCCCTCTGGATCTGTGAACCCCAGGGGAACTCTACGTCAGACAATGTTAGAGCACGCTCTTTGTCTTTGTGTGTCTGTGTGTACGAATGTGTGTGTAAGGTGAGAGTGTGTGTGAACATGAGCTCTGACAGTAAAGATTTTTTGGTCTTCTCTGACCCCTGCCTCATGGGTCTTGTTGAATATTAGAAGCTCATCTTTTGATTAATTAAATCCTGTTGTTTTCACACACATGGTGTTGTAGCGAGGGGCGTTTGCTAATTTTGAGGGTGAATTGTGGACAAAGTCAATGTGTTTGAAGAGACTGTGAATGGAATTATTCCCCAAAGAGATGCTCCTCAGCTCAGAGGGGTTTCTGCGGAACAGGCGCTGTTTTACAGCTGACATCCCCTCTCCTGTCTGCAGGATAAACTCCTGTCCCAATAACTGCTCGGGTCATGGGAAGTGCACGACGGGGAACGCCATCTCCAGCAGGGTGTACTGCGAGTGTGAGAAGTACTGGAAGGGCGAGGCCTGCGACATCCCCTACTGCAGGAATAACTGCGGCAGTCCTGACCACGGATACTGCGACCTGACCGGCGAGAAGCTGTGCGTCTGCAACACCAGCTGGCAGGGTGAGTCAATCAGTGAGTCAGTGACCAGGTGAAGAAGCTGTGCGTCTGCAACACCAGCTGGCAGGGTGAGTCAATCAGTGAGTCAGTCAGTGAGTCAGTGACCAGGTGAAGAAGCTGTGCGTCTGCAACACCAGCTGGCAGGGTGAGTCAATCAGTGAGTCAGTCAGTGAGTCAGTGACCAGGTGAAGAAGCTCTGCGTCTGCAACACCAGCTGGCAGGGTGAGTCTGTAAGTGAGCAAGTGATAGGGTGAGTGAGTCAATTAGTGAGTGTGAGAGTGAGTCAGTCAGTCAGTGAGAGAATGAGTGAGTGAGTGAATGAGTGAGACAGTGAGTGAGATAGCGAGAGAGTGAGTGAGTAAGTCAATGAGTCAGTGATTGAGAGAGCGATGTAATGAGTGAGTAAGTGAGCGACTGAGAGGGTGAGTGGGTGTGTGTACACGTGTGTATGTTTGTGTACGTATGTGTGGGTATGTGTGTACATATGTGTACATGTGCGAACGAGTATGTCAGTGTGTATGTGTGAGTACCTACAGGTATGTGTTTGCTTGCGTGTGTGTGTGTGTGTGTGTGTGCATGCTATCCCCTCGCTAGGGCAGTGTTTGGCCATTGGAGACTTTCACCTGGTCTCTCACAGAATGCCTCACCCTTTCCCATCCTACCTGAACTCCAGCCCTCAGGTAATCATGTTATAATGCTGTTTGCAGTGATCAGTGCTGACAATGAACCCTGAACCATCAGCCTTGGAGTTACAAGTGAATTCCCCCCACCACCACCACATCCCCAGCACCTGATTGGACATGAATTTTAATCATCTGTTACATCATTTTTCATTCACCGTTGGAACAGTAATCCTCTGTCACAATGGTGCCACCTAGGGCTGACACTTAGAAATAATATGTTCTTTAAAGCATAATATTTTTTGCAGTATTTTTCAAGGTGCCCTGCTGGTTTCTGCCTGGGGGGGGGAGTGTCTGCTAAATGCCAATAGGAAACACACTGATAAAGCCCTCAGACAGGGAGAGATGCAGAAACATTTTCCATCCAGATGGACAGAGTCCAGTCATCACAGTGTTCTCCCTCATACTGAGGGCTGAGTCTCACTGCACCAGCTGAGCTCAGAGTCACAGCATTACCTTGACTGCCTCTCCTCATCTCTCCCTCTGTCTCTCTCTCTCCATCTCTTCCTCCATCCCCCTCTCCCTATCCTCCCTCTGTCCCCCTCTCCCTCTCCCTCCCTCCCTCTCCCTCCCTCTGTCCCCCTCTATCCCTCTCCCCCTCTCTCTCCCGTGTTCAGGTCCGGACTGCTCTCTGACGGTTCCGTCCACCGAGTCCTTCTGGGTCCTGCCCAACATGAAGCCGTTCAGCCCGTCAGTGGGTCGGGCGTCCCATAAGGCCGTGGTGCAGGGGAAACTGATGTGGGTGATCGGAGGCTACACCTTCAACTACAGCTCCTTCCACATGCTGCTAAAGTGAGTGTCAGTCACAGGAGAGTGAGTAAAGAGAGAGAGTAACTTTACTCTCCTGTAAGTGCTGCATGGATTACAACATATGCCCCAGGTGTGTCCTGAGAGACAGGGTCACCCTGGGCGTATCCTGAGAGACACAGTTCCCCCGGGCGTGTCCTGAGAGACAGGGTCACCCCAGGTGTGTCTTGAGAGATGAGAGCTTGCTGAAGGACTGAAGTTTGATGCTCTTCTCTTTTTTGCAGTTATGATCTGGAGAGCAGCATCTGGAACGTGGTACCCATCAACAGCGGCCCCCTCCAGCGGTATGGCCACTCCCTGGCTCTCTATCAGGTAAAACTGCTCTATATTAGAGATACAGCCACTCCCTCACTCTCTATCAGGTAAACATGCTCTATATCAGAGATACAGCCACTCCCTCACTCTCTATCAGGTAAAACTGCTCTATATCAGAGATACGGCCACTCCCTCACTCTCTATCAGGTAAAACTGCTCTATATCAGAGATACGGCCACTCCCTCACTCTCTATCAGGTAAAAATGCTCTATATCAGAGATATGGCCACTATGAATACTATATCGGTGCTCCCCTGCATTTTATCGAAGTATTTCAGTACTCCTCTATCAGATGCATGACATCTGTACTCCCACAGCCTTTGTCAGCTACACAATGCAATTTTGTGTAACAGAAGTTTTCCTTACTCTCATGTATGCACTGGTCCTTGCGTCTCTCCCTGACTCCCAGCATTTTGCTGTCTAGACAGCAGATGAGTGTCACGGTCGTGTCTCTGTGCGGGTGTGTGAGGAGAGCTGAAGCTGTGGAGTGTGTGTGTGAGCGGGTGAGAGTGTGTGTGTGTGTGTGTGTGTGTGTGTGTGTGTGGATACTTGGTGTGTTTCTGTGCAGGTATTTCATAAGTTCTTGGGTGTGTGCAGGTATTTGATTGGTTCATGTGTGTGCAGGTATTTGGTTGGCTCATATGTGTGTGCAGGTGTTGGATTGGTTTGTGTGTGTATTCAGAAATGATCGTAAGAAGATCATAAGAATGGATTTAATGCAGATAGATCATAAGAGTGGATTTGAGAGAAGAGGTTTCTGCTCCCCTGCTGAGTTGACTGCTTCTGCTGCTCTGTAGCAGTGGAATGCCCCCAGCAGTGAGGGCGTGGCCCTGGCACGCCAACCGTCTAAAGTTTCCTGAGTGTGAGGTGGTTGTCATAGAGATGGAAGGCTCAGTTCCTTTATAGTTGAGGGGCGGAACCTGGGCAGATGTCGGGGGTTGATGGGTCAGTGGAATCGGAGAGCAGGGGTGTGCCTCACACACCTCAGCAGGGATTACCCATGGAGCCTGTGACGTCCCCAGCTCTCTATTTAAATCTCGATAAGCACGGACACATTCTGGGACTGCAGAGAATCTCTGCAGTATCTGCAGACATGCTGGGACTGCAGAAAATCTCTCCAGTGTCACTGTCACTCTGTCCACAGCCCCAACAATGCAGGAAGGCTCCTGGTGGTGCACTGCTTTGTTCCACCACAGGGTGGCAGTGTTGTGCTGGTGTTCTCCGTACAGACAGAAACCAGTGAATGATGCTGACTGGATTGTGCAGGGTTTAATGACTAGAGTCTCAGTGATGCAGTCAGCTCAATATCCCAATCAGCTGGCAAAGAAGAGCGTCTCTGCGGGGCTGTGTTTTTATTTCTGATGAGAGACTGCCTCTATATTCTGCCCCTACAGTAAATCAACATATTCTGCTTAAAGTACTGTACAACACACGGGTTTTTGTAATAGTACTGATGTGTGTCCATAATGATTGTGAAAGTATTCAAGATTCTGTTTTTTATCATTCAGATTATGTCATCCATAACCATTTGACAGTAAAAGCCTGGTGACTCTCACATTTGAAATGCATTAGAGTGGCTGCCTGTAGGTGTCTTCAGTAATGATGTATGACAGCAAAAACAGCGTGTTTATCCATCACAGGCGCACAGTGGAGGAATTGTAGCTCCCTCTAATACATAGTGCTGATTTTTCACACACAGGCACACACAGGCACACAATCACCTGCTGCCTCTCTCTCACACGTTCACATACACACTCACCTGGTGCCTCTCTGTCTCACACAATCACAAACACACACACACTCACACACACACTCACGCGGTGCCTCTGTCTCTCTGCAGGATGAGATCTACATGTTTGGTGGGAAGATGGAGAGTGGCGCAGGCAATGTGACGGACGAGCTGTGGGTCTTCAGCCTGGCGACGCGCTCCTGGTCCCAGCGCACGCCCAGCGTCCTGGCGCACGGCCAGCTGTACGCCGTGCAGGGGCACACCGCCCACATCGTCGAGCTCGACAGCGGAGACGCCATCATGGTGGTCTTCTTCGGCTACTCTTCCATCTACAGCTACATCAGCAGCGTGCAGGAGTACAACCTGAGTGAGTCTGTCAGTCTGTAACACTGCAGCCTGAGTGAGTCTGTCAGCCTGTAACACTGCAGCCTGAGTGAGTCTGTCAGTCTAACACTGCAGCCTGAGTGAGTCTGTCAGTCTGTATCACTGCAGCCTGAGTGAGTCTGTCAGTCTAACACTGCAGCCTGAGTGAGTCTGTCAGTCTGTATCACTGCAGCCTGAGTGAGTCTGTCAGTCTGTAACATTGCAGCCTGAGTGAGTCTGTCAGTCTGTAACATTGCAGCCTGAGTGAGTCTGTCAGCCTGTTACACTACAGCTTGAGTGGCTCAGATTATGACAGACAGTCTTGTCCTGTGACTACATCACTCTGATCTGACTGAGAGGCTGTTCTGTCTGTGATACTGCAGCCACAGCTCCGTTAGTGACACAGCTGACCAGCAGGTGGCAGTGTAGTATGGTGTGTTGGTGATTTGGGCTCTAACCAGTGGAGGGGCTGGCCACAGGTCGGGGCGGGGCCAGAGAGCGCTCACAATCGCAGCCAATTAAAAAAACAGGGGAACAAACACTGGGGCGCAAACGTGTAGGAGGTCTATTTTTAACCCGTGGAGCTGCAGCGGCGGCCCCTGCAGCTTTCTGCGGTCCCTGCGCCTTTCAGAGCCGCGTGTTGCGCTGTGACTCACAGCTTAAAGAGGCCAACAGTGCAGGGAACATTACAGCTCTCTGCTGCATGGCTGCCATTTCCTGAGTGAAGCACATCACTTAAGTACTGACTCACCCTAATCCCACACCCCTCACAGCCAAATCTCTCTCATATGCAAGTGTAGCTCTGGAAAGAGTGCATGGGCTGGAGTTTCAGCGCCAGCACTGCGTAGCGCCTGCAGTCTGTGTAACTTTACGGTGGGCACACCACTGTGTGACTCTGTATGACTCCGGTGACCTGACATGCCCTTGACTGGTCTGTTCTGTTTAACAAGTGAAGCTCCATTCTGCTTGGATGTGTTAATGCATATTAATGTGTTTTTCTGTGCGTTTGCACTGTTTTAACATGTTTTTCTGAGTGCGTGCGTGTGTGTGTGTCTGTGAGGTGTGTTGTGTGTATGTGTTTTCTGTGTGTGTGTGTGTGTGCGCACGTGCAAGGTACATTGACGTGTTTTCTGCGTGTGTGAGATGTATTAACATGTTTTTCTCTGTGTATCTGTGTGTGAGGTGTGTTAACATATTTTCTGCGTGTGTGTGTGTGTGTTCACCTCAGAGACGAACACGTGGCTGGTGCCAGAGACGAGCGGAGCCATCGTCCAGGGCGGTTACGGTCACAGCAGCGTGTACGACCGCATGACCAGGTCTGTGTATGTTCACGGAGGCTACAAGGCTCTGCCCGGTAACAAGTACGGCCTGGTGGATGACCTGTACCGCTACGAGGTGCGGACGCGCACATGGTGAGTCCACCGGGGGGCGCTGTGATCGGCTGCAGCACTGAGTGCGGGGGGGTCACAGAGACACCCAGCAGAATGATCACAGGATAATGGCTCTTCTATCCGTTCAGTGAGGCCCCACCTTTCAAACAGCAGCCTTCTGATGGGGGTCAGTGGGGCCAGGTGCTCCTTTAAAAAGCTGACCCTCTCTGTCCCGGGCCAAGCGCAGCTGTGAAGCCTTCACAGAAACGCTGTTTGTGACATCTCTCTCTCAGTTCAGTTCAGTTGTATTGTATTCTATTCTATTTACCTCAGTGGAGCTTTATTGGCAGGACAAACAAAATCTGTGTTGCCAAAGCAACAAAAAGTGATGTAAATGATATTAAATCTGAGCCCAGCCATGCAGTCAAAGAAAATTTAAATACACATGCATGGATGTAGGAATATAGTCAGTGTTAGAGACACATAAACACTCCATAAGTCATAAGTAGGAAAAATTAACCAACAATCACACGGAATGGTAAACTTAAGTAATATAACTATTATAACGTACTGTATATAATATAAAGCTGTATCTCTCTCCCTCTCTGTTGTGCAGGACGATCCTGAGGGAGAGTGGTTTTGCCCGGTACCTCCACTCCGCTGTGCTCATCAGTGGGGTGATGCTCATCTTTGGGGGGAACACCCACAATGACACGTCGCTAAGCAACGGAGCCAAGTGTTTCTCCTCGGACTTCCTCGCCTATGACATCGGTATGGCCTGCCCCCTCCCCCCCACCTCTCCACCACATGGGTCTGGATGGGCTACAGTCAGCACTAATCAGTGTGTCTGGATGGGCTACAGCCTGCTGTTATCTGTGCGTCTGGATGGGCTACAGCCTGCTGTTATCTGTGCGTCTGGATGGGCTACAGCCTGCTGTTATCTGTGTCTGGATGGGCTACAGCTATCTCTTATTGTTGCACTAGTGCACCACTAGACTTTGGGTATCCATGTATTCTCCATTTTGTATCACTGGCAATAAATACTGTCAGCAGCAAATATATGAATCATTAATTCATAGATATAGACACGTTAATCTATTTTTACAGATTAGATATCATATGGGGCACCTGAGTGGTTCAGCTTGTAAAGTTGTCACTCTGAGTCTGGCCTGTGCCATTGGCTGGCATATTTAAATTTTTAAGCGAATGACTCGGTATATATGTGTTTCCTGTTTCTTTTTATGAATTATGAAGGGTGCTATACAATATTACCTACTGGATCCCTGCAGTAGTGGGCCATCACTTTCTGATATTGCAGATCGGGTGTGTTGGTGTTCTCAGTCTTCCTCTCATGACGCCTGGTTACTGTGTGTTAGTGTACCGGACGGTCACTGTATGTTACGGTTCTTAGTCTTTCTCTCGTTATGCCTGGTTTCTGTGTGTTTGTCAAAGATGAAGAAGCTCAGGTGTCTCTTTCCTTTCAATTTCCCTCTCAGTCTTTTAATTAGATTCTAGATTCCAGTGAACTCTAATTAAAAACATATAAGACTCTGCCTGAAAGACACTGATACCTCAGTCTTTAATCCAAACGCCTTTTCATAATCTTCAAAGTGGCTCGGAGTGCTGGAATAAGAAAACACTTTTCATTAAATCTTACATTAAAAGGTTGGATTTGTGTGTCTTGTTCTCTCTCTCTCACTCTCTCTCTCTCTGTTTTCTCTCTCTATCCTGTCATTCTCCTGCTGTTATTAATAGCGGTTATGCACATATTCTCATAATAGGAATTATGGTGACATCCTCTTTAGGAAATGAGTCATTTTGCGGTTGTGTCCTGTGTGATGCATATCAGGTGTAGCCTGTCAAGTAGCCCTGCTGCAGGAGGGGTCGGTCTATAGGAGGGGGCAGGGCTGGTGGGTTTATGCGTTAGACTGTAAGGTGTACCCCCAAACACTCCCCCTACCCCAACTCTGCCCCACTCCTGCTCAGCTCTGGGGTTGAGAATGCTGCTGCCTTCCTCTGCCTCTGGTGTTTGGTTTTTCTGTGGATTCTGTTCTGGTTCTGGTTCAGGGTTGTGGTTGTGGTTCTGCCCCAGTGGTTGTGGCTCTGGGTTCTGGCACGGTGTGGCGGTGCTGAGCAGAAGATTGGGTCAGTCCCTGGATGCCGGGCGGCGCAGCCAGCACCCTAATGGCTCCATCACCTGCTAATTGATCCCTCCCTGCGATAATTACAGAGTTAAGCGCTGTGTTATTGGAAACACAAGTCACACCGGAGGGATGGAGAGGAGCATGCACCAAGCACGACATCCTTACACCCCCTTCCCCCTCCCTCCTTCTCTCCCTATCTCTCTCCCCTTCTCTCTGTCTCTCTTTCTCCCTCTCTCTCACTGTCTCCTTCCCTCTCTCCCTCTCTGTCCCTCTCTCTTGCTCTACCACTCTCTCTCCATCTCTTTCTCTCTCCCCTCTCTTTCTCCCCCCTTCCTCTCTGTCTTCCCCCCTCCCCCTCTCTTTCTCTCCCACCCCCCATTCCCTATTTCTCTCTCTTTCCCTCTTTCCCGCCTTCTTTATTTTCCCTCCTCTCTCTCCATCTCACCTCTCTTCCTCCTCCTGTCTCCCTTTCTCTGTATATCTTCCTCTCTCAAATTCAAACTCAAATATGCGTCATTTGCATGACAAAGGAGCTGTTGCTGAGGCAGTATGTAGATGACAGATAACTGAATAAAACATAAAAACACATTATCCTCCGCACCTCCCCCCTTAAGAGCAGAATCTGAACAAAATGTACAAAGCCTCATGCCCAGAGTTAATGGAGAGCATAATTACTCTGACTGTTCAGCCTAAACCGCCTCTAAAACGAGAGCCACAGACATATTGGGCTGCCAGCTATATGTGGATGTAGATGTAGAGACCAGTTCATCCCCACAGACGATTTTGGGAAGGGGAGGAGGAGCCCTCATGTGGTGACCTCTCAGAGGGTGCTGTGGTCCCTTTCCCAAAGATGTGCTTCAGTGGAAAGCAGCAGTTGGTGTAATCTTATGTTTGGTCTTTTTCGTGTTGTCTGTACAATTTTACCAAAACCTGCTTGGTTGCACAAACTGAAATACAGAAATTGTACAGGGGGATTGGATATGTGAATAATAATTACATTTTGAGTGACACAGTACTGTGTCCCAGAAATGTTTTTGTGGCAGCCACAGTGGGGTAAAACGTGTCCTGACTTATTTGGGGGGGTGTAGTCGCATGATGGGCGAGGGTCACATGACCTTTATAATCAGTTCAGTAATTTAGTCCCCCCCCTCCTCCCGTGGTGAAGTGGAATCATTTTGTTTTTTATCTCTGTAATTTGTGAAATGACCTCAGCTCATCCGGTAAGGCGAGCAGGGAAACCGCGTTAGCCGTGACCCCTGTGCTGCAGAGTGAGGTGCAGGAGGAGATGGTGCTGCTCTCTGAGGAGCCAGGGGCATCAGTGCTCCAAATGGAGTTGGGGTAGGGGGGGTTATGGGCAGCTCTGTGGGCAAGGTTGTGATGGGTCTGTGGGTGGCCCTTGGGGCAGATCATCCTTTGACAGCTTGGGTGTACGACAACCCAAACTATCCATCCTGGCAGTTTTCAGGGACAGCAGTGAAAGATAAGACAAAGGGAGTTATGGGTAAAGTGTTTTTCTCTAGGTGTGTGAAAGAGATCAGCCCCTCTGGTAGTTTGTGTCCCGACTGTGCTGTGTCTGTGTCCTGACTGTGTTGCGTTTCTGTCCTCGCTGTGTTTGTGGTGAGACTGTGTTGCTTCTCTGTCCTGACTGTGCTGTGTTTCTTCCCTTTCAGCCTGTGACGAGTGGACGGTCTTGCCGAGGCCCAACCTCCACCGAGATGTCAACCGATTCGGTCACTCTGCGGTCGTCAGCAACGGGTGAGCACACGACCGCACCCTGACCTTGAATACAGTGCTATAGTTTAACCAAGTGTGGTGATTAAAGCTTCAAAGCTGCAGCTGGAAAACGTGTTTAATTTCATTGTGTTAGAGAGTGGAAGCATAACTGTATGTAATCCTGACAGATAATAAACGAAGAGAATTTTTGAAAATGATGTACTTTATTGATAAGCTTCAGCCTCGGAGTGAGGGGTGTCACTCGTTCCTCATGCTCTGAGTTTGGTGTCCCTGCTGCAGGTCCATGTACGTGTTCGGGGGCTTCTCCAGCGTCCTGCTGAATGATGTCCTGGTGTACCGCCCGCCCAGCTGTGAGGCGTTCCGCTCGGAGGAGGGGTGTCTGCACCCCGGTCCGGGGGTGCGCTGCATGTGGAGCAGGGGTCACTGTGTCCCCTGGGACCCTAGCCACTCCAACGGCAGCATTCCGGCCGCTTTCTGCCCCCCCAGAGTCCGTAAGTGTACCTGCCACATTCTGCTGCCCCAGAGTCTGTAAGTGTCCCTGCCCCTTTCTGCCCCCCCCAGAGTCCGTAAGTGTCCCTGCCACATTCTGCCCCTCCCCAGAGTCTGTAAGTGTCCCTGGTACATTCTGCCCCCGAGTCTGTAAATGTACCTGCCACATTCTGCCCTGCCACAATCTGCAACCTGCAGAGACCGTAAGTGTCCCTGCCACATTCTGCCCCCCCCAAGCCTGTGAGTGTATCTGCCACATTTTGGCCTGCCACATTCTGCACCTCCTAGAGTGCCATCAGGCTCCCAGCAGCAAATGCACTTGTCTGAACACAAGAGGCCCTGCTCTTACGCACAACATTTACATAAGACTGTGTGCTTGCGTTGTGCCTCCTGGACACACAGTGTCCCAGTTACCAGTTTCAGTTGTTTTGATTTTCTTTATGTTTGAGTCAACCTGAGGGCCCGTCTCTTGGCAGGTATGGGAGAGGTGCATGATGGGAAGTTTCAGGCCTCTTAAGTCTGTAAACCAGGCTTGCACATGAGCAGTGGAGATGCTGCTGATAAAAGCATCTATCTGAAAACAACACTCTTCTATAAAACATCCTCTCTAATTTCTGCTACCTGCCTATCATGCCATCAGAGATCCTGTACAGTAACGGGATGTGTTACTGTGTAGGCTGTATAAATAATAATCATCATCACCTATCTGCCACGCAAAGATCATCAACAGTCAAAAGATATACAGTGTAAGTTGTAAAGCTTTGCCCTTGCGCTCTGAACACTCCATCACCAGAGCATCTTAAGTCCTTGGAAGCTTCAAAGCTAAATAGCTGAAGCGGGAGGAGATGCAGTGAGTGTAATCTCCCTGGGTAACACTCTGTAGTGCAGTGCATTGTGGTCTGTGGATCTGTGTTGGGAGAAGGCATCACTGTAATGAATTAGAGAGGCAGTCTGTCAGGGGCGGGGATGGAGGGTGGGGGGGAGTGGGGGTTTGCTTTTCCAGGTAGTGAAGTGATGGGCTTTGATGTTTGGTGATAAGAAGGAAACAGGGAGATTTGAAACCTTTCTTTATAAAACTTTTAGTACTCTTAAAATCCTATTTTTAATGAACTTCAGTGTGTTTGATGGTAGGGTATGTCAGGCTGCAGAAGGGGGGGAGGGGGTGAAGTGTTGTAGAGCAGAAAAGCAGCAGAAAGCAGCAAAAAAAAAGCTGGTAATGCAGCTGTGACCTTGCTGAGATTGAGCTGAGATTGCATGAGTTCCTGCACATCGAATGACTGTCAGACTTCAAGTGCAAGAACACATCCTTTTTTCCCCTCACTGGTAATTCGGTGTACCATATAAGCATGATAAAGTAATAGTTGTATTATGAAAAGGGTCATTAAATAGTTGTGGGCAGAAGACACACCAATAACCATGGCGGTGTCAGTGCCAGTTCTTATGTAAGCAGAGGCATACATGGTGATCGTTCCCTGCCGCTGTGGAGGTGTGGCGATGATCTGGGTTTACTCCCCGTGTGGAGTGATGTCAAAGGTGCGTTTAGCCGTAATTAAGCGATTAAACAGAAGACAAGCTCGCCCAGCAGGCTGATTAATCGGGTCTGTGTAATCCCTTATCTCCTTATCTCTGTCTGGCAGACAGGCAGGGCCGGACTCTGCCTGTCTGAGCCTCCGAATCCAGGCCCGCGCCCCGGCCTCTCTGCCGTTTCCACAGCGGCGTTTTCAGTCTGACTGACAGCAGAGATGGGGATCGATGCATGGGTGATGAAGGCAGGATTATCCTGTATGCCGCGCTCCGTAGCGCGAGGCTGAGAGGCCAGCTCTGATGAGCCGCTCTGACCCGCTCCCCGGGCGCGACTCTTTCCCCCCCCCCCAGCAGCGTCAGACGAGAGGTGCTACCGGTACTCCGACTGCTCCAGCTGCACCGCCAACACCAACGGCTGCCAGTGGTGCGACGACAAGAAGTGCATCTCCGCCTCCAGCAACTGCACCATGGTGAGTGGGCCTGCAGGGGGAGCTACAGAGCCCTTGTTATTTATGTGCCATGTCCCAGTCTGGTCTGTAGGGGGCAGGGCTGAGAAACCTCTGTCCGAATTCTGCCCCGAGGCTGCTGTAAAGCTAAAGCAGCGTCAGAGGGGGTCGATAGGATGCCTGCTCTCCCCCCCGGCAGGGTACATTACGTAAAGCGGTTATAAAAGACGGTTCGTAGAACAGACTCCTGGGTGCCTTCAACAGAAAGCTGAAAACTCATCTCTTCAAGCTTTATCTGTAGTCTACCTTCTTCTCTATCTATCCTATCTATCCCTATTTTCTTTAAAAAAAAAAGCACTCTACACTAGTTTAGCACTTAACTCAGTATTTTACTGACCACTCGTAGTACTTTTCAATAACTACTCTTAGCATTGTGACGCACTTATTTGGAAGTCGCTCTGGGAAAGAGCGTTTGCTAAATTACGTAATGTATGTAATGTTATGAGTGAGCATAGCTCTGTTCTTCTACCTGTAGCAGTGGCGCTGTAGTGTGTCTGGAGTGTCTGTGTGTCACCTGCATGTGTGTAAACTCTCTCTCTCTCTCCCTCTCTCTCTCTCAGTCGGTGCAGAACTTCACCAGGTGTCACGTCAGGAAGGAGCAGGTGTGCAGCAGACTGACCAACTGCAGGGGCTGCTCCCTCAACCTCAACTGCCAATGGGATCCGCAGCCTCAGGAGTGCCACGCCCTGCCCGGTGAGAGGGGTGGGGCCCATGGGGTCACCATCGCATGGCACACCCCCTTAACCCAATAATCCCTGGACAGTTTCAGACTGTTAGGGAAATGTGTGCCTGTTTGTCTCCACTGACCCTGGACATGCCAGTCATTCATGATTTATGTTCATGCAGGATTCTCTTCAGCTGCGCATGCGCGCGCGTGTGTGTGTGTGTCTGTGTGTGTGTGTCTGTGTGTCCGTGTGAGTGTATGCGCGTTTGCATGCATGTGTGTTTGTGTGTTTGAGTGCATGTATGTGTGTGCTCACATATGCTGCATGTTATTTAAATGATAAGAATTCTGTAGTAACAATGAAGATTCTAGAGTGAGTGGTGCTCCTTTGTCAGAGCAGAAGGTTGCTTTCACCTCTCCTCTCTGGTGCAGACGAGGCTCAGAGATTCTGTCAGAAACCCTTTTTCTGGGTCTTTCTGTGAGGTACCTGTTAGTATCCAGTGCAGGCCCAGTTTGCAGGATTAGAGAAACGATGCCAGAGTCAGATCCATTATTTAGCGCTCATGTAATGCCGCCCCTGTGGAATTCTGGGTACCTCAGAAGCAGCGTTACAGCCGGTGATGTGATCTATTTTTGATGTTCATACAGACACACAAACAAAAACAAGCCTTTTGTAATATATGAGTGGAAAGTGGGGCAATTAGGATTGTTTTTCGTGATGCTCATAAAAACGCGCTCTCAGATGGATCACAGACGAAACCCATGAAAGTTTGACTGGCAGGGAAGAAGCAGGAGTGCGTGTGCGAGTTGTGCTATAAAGACTCTGAGCTTGTTTAATCAGGCCCGATCATCTTTGGCTTTTAAGTCTCATTGAGTTACACTCTTTGTAACCTTTGTCACAGAGGTGTGTTGTATGTAGTAATAACTTTCACACAGGTGTACTGTGTGTTGACCTATCACCCAGTTTGGAGTGGGAGACAGAGGGCAGAATAAAAGCTTGAAAGAGTGTCCCCAAAATGAGAGCAGACATGTTTGTGTGCACTTGACTGCCACTGTAGAAATAATAATCATAAAAACATTGTTAATTTAGACCACTGTCTCTGGACTAAATAAGTCATTAATCTGCCTTGAGAAATGAACCGTTTTCTCCAAACATGACAGAGGAGGATTCTGCAGCTGCTTGCATTGAGCTCCTTCGTCTCCACTGCAGGCTGTGTGATGCCTCTTTGTGCTACAACTGAAGGGATGAAAGGATAAAAAAATTAATTATCTTTCGGTTTTGAAATTGATGAGACCAAACTATAAAACCGCTTTGCTTATGATGGAGCCTAACAATCCAATAATATCCACTATAAATTTTTATTTTTTTCTGCATAACATCACATTCCTGAAAATGTGCTTTGTAGTCTTGCTGTTGTATCTTGCCTTTGTGAAGTTTGTTTATTTTTAATTTGAATGATTTAATTCTGGGTGAATCTGATGCTTCTCACTCAGGGGGAGAAAAAGTCTAAATCTCAGTCTAAAACTCTGTTACTGAAAGTAAGAAAAAACACTGTGGGGTTTAGGTTGAATCCCTCCCTCGGTGTCTGGCTGTATGGCCTTTGTGTGAGGACTTCTCTGGATTTGGCTGTAACTGATGTCATTCACTGCAGTTCTCAACCTGTGTTTCTATGGTATATTTCTCCACCCTCCTGTAGAAACAGCTTCCAGTGATATTCACCTGATAAAGGCACCAGTGATGCTGCGCATATAGGTAGCTCTTGGGCCTGTGCAGATGAGAAGCCTGGGGCTTGCCTGATTGTGTGTCCCTGTCTGCAGCTCACCTCTGCGGGGACGGATGGAGCCGCGTCGGGGAGGCCTGCCTGCGGATCAACTCGAGCCGCGAGAGCTATGACAATGCGCAGCACTACTGCAAGAACCTGGACGGCAGCATCGCCTCCCTCACCACCTCCAAGCAGGTGGCGTTCGTCCTGGAGGAGCTGCAGAAGTACGAGCTGCATGAGAAGGTGGGAACCCTGATCCAGGATCAGCCGGGATGGCTGCTGGGGTTTACGCTTACTGCTGTATGCTCGTTATACAGTAAAACGTCAGATCCGTGATGTCGTGTGTTACTTAAATGGTGTTTATTGTGAAAGTGTAAAGTGTGTGTTGTGTGAATGTGTAGTGTGTGTGTAGTGTGAATAATGTGTAAAGTATGTACAGTGTGTGAAGTGTGTGAAGTGTGTAAGTGTGCAGTGTGTGTAAAGTATGTAGTGCAGTAGGTAACTGGGCCCCTCCCCGTGTTGCCCTGCAGAAGATCTCTCCGTGGGTGGGGCTGAGGAAGATAAACGTGTCCTATTGGGGCTGGGAGGACACTTCCCCCTTCACCAACACCTCCCTGCAGTGGTTGCCGGGGGAACCCAATGACTCGGGCTTCTGTGCGTACCTTGAGCGCGCCGAGGTGTCCGGGCTGAAGGCCAACCCCTGCACTGCCGCCACTGACGGACTGATCTGCGAAAAGCCAGTCGGTGAGACGCCCTGAACCGCAATCCCGCCCCGTACCCCCAAACACCCCGATCCCAAATGCACAGGGCACAACTCTTCCAACCCTCTCCCTCTTCTGAAATACTGTTGCTACGCCTCTTCCATGATCGTCTTTCTTCCTCTGTGCCCCTTCCTCTCTTTCTTTCCTCTTAGAAAGAAACATAGAGAGAGAGGGAGAGAGTGAGAGAGAAAGAGGGAGACAGAAAGAGAGAAAAAGAAGGGGACAGAGAGAGAGAAAGAGGGAGACAGAGAGGGAGAGAAGGAGAGAGACATAGAAAGAAAGAGAGAGAGAGAGTGATTACTGAGAAGGAAAGACTGGCCTGTAGCTGTGTTGAATGAGGGCCTCATCCTGTCGCCCGCAGTGAGCCCCAATCAGAACGCGCGGCCGTGTAAGACACCCTGCGCGCTTCGTACCTCCTGTGGGAACTGTACCAGCCAGTCGATGGAGTGCATGTGGTGCAGCAGCAGCAGACGCTGCGTGGACTCCAACGCCTACGTCATCTCCTTCCCCTACGGACAGTGTCTGGAGTGGCAGACCGGCGAGTGCATCTGTGAGTATATACACCCCTCTCTGCACCGGGAGCCTGTGTGTGTGTGTGTGTGTGTGTGTGTGTGTGTGTGTTTAGAGCGCTGGATTCTGGACTGAGATCGGCAATGTGGACTAGTGGATAGAGTACACAGCTGCTCCAGTAAAAATCTGTGAAAGCTATCTAACAGTTTACTATGACTTTATACTGGGTTTCCATAGCCGTTGAGACAGGTATGCAGTAAGCGTATGGTGTTCATTTAATGGGACCTCGCTTGCTCGGACTGCGTAGTCCCACAGTCCACAGACCTGCTGAGGTGTAATGGATTTCTGCTTAATAAGCTCAAAGTCTGCAAAGGAATGATCACCAAACATCTAAACATATAGTTTTTGGAAGCAGAACAGTTTTTTTTCCCTGTTATTTTATGATGTACTTGATAGGGACAGTGCAAATTGTTTTAAACTAAGTGTTGCTGCAGGTACCAGCTAATTTTCAGCTGCAGTCCCTGTTGTCTCACATTTAAACAGTATGACATGGTGTAGCCACGGTTTAATTAGGAGAGAAATTAGAGAAATTGCACATGACCACAGTGGACACAGGAGAACTTGCTTTTAGATAAAATAATAGCAATATGACTTCAGTGTTGATGAGACGCTTGTGGTTTTGCATTTAAAATGGTGACATTTCCACAGCTGGGGTGATGGATTTGGTGGGTTAGGTATGAAGACTCCCACACAGGAAGTGGTGAGAGGATTCTGGGACACGCCTCCTGAACTCCGCGTCCCTTGGTCTGACAGCGGAGAGGTGGCCCATGATGCTCTCTGTCCTGCGTTTGCTCCGGGAGCAGCGTGGCTCTGGGCGCTGTCCTCGCCTGAACTCTGGGCAGTGTGACAGAGCGGACAGCTGTATCGACCCTCTCTCTGTCACAGCAGGTCTCTTGGTGGCCTTCTCCTTTCAGGGAATCCGTCGGGTATCGATGCGTGTCAAAGACGCTGGGCTGAAGCCTGCTCTGAGCTGAGCCGCACAGAGGAACAGTGTTTCAGTTTGGCTCTGAATCCCAGGGGTGTGTAAACTGTCTTGTGAAACATTAAGGTCTCGACCTGGCTGTCTTCAGATGTGTTTTTGTACAGAGAGACGTTCAGGCTGTGCAGCGACATGATGTTACGAACCACCCTAATCACTGTGTGTTAATCAATGAGATTCTAACTTAATAACCGACTGTTGGTAATGTGTGCAATGTGATACCTGCTCCCAGCTGTCTGATACAGCAAGTATGTCCTGCCGCTTTCCGGAGAGCTTTATTTAATACGGCTGGTATATTTAGCTGGAGGTTCCAGTTCCTGTTTTTGTCCTTTCGGGTTATGAGACCAGCCCTCCGCTGGTTTATTCTGTCTGATCATTTTGATCAAAGAATGTGTTGCTAGCTAAAGCTGTAGTTGACGAATTGTTACCATGGGAACAGTCTGAGATTTGAACCTGCAGCCCTGGTAATGTCTGTAACTGCCACTCCACCGCCCCCGCTCGTGTGGTGGGAGGCCGTGTGACCCTATCCCCTCGAACCCCGAGCGGCAGAGTGAAAGGTGGCTTTGTCCCTTCCCCCTGCGTTTAACCTCTGCTCTGATGCGCCAGCTGCTCCAGGCTCATCCTGCCTGACATTTGTGCTTTTGTTCTGCATGATGAACTCCTCATGAATGCGCTCTCCTGCCTCCAGATACCACTTTTCTCTTCCTCTTTTAAAAAGCGGTAAAAACAGAGGTGCGTGCTGGTGAAAGGGCTTACTTATGAGGGCTGACCTCGAGTGAGCCGGAGTCTGTGGGTCTGAGTCATCTGAACTCCAGGTGAGATCTGCTCCACAGTGCTCACCTCCAGCCTGGTACTGCTGCCTTTCACAGCCTGTTAGAACACACACACACACACACACACACACACACACACACACACACACACACACACACACACACACGCATGCACATACAGCATGTACACACATGCGCACGTGCACACACACATATATACACACTGATGTACATACATGTGTATGCATGCACATATGTATGCATATACACTCACACATATACAGATACATATGTGCACACACACAGACACACTGGCATGCACACACCCCCATCGTGACATTTGAGGCTCAGCTTTTAAACAAAGTGACTTTCCATTCAAGGATTAAATTATTAAATGTAAGAAGATGCAGGCAATTTGTATCTGAAATATGGACGCTTTAAGTCCTCCACACTGTGGTACTTTAGTCTTGGGTTAAATCCTCTTACCGCAGTGAATCACCACCAAAAAGCAGGTATTGCGCTAAATCTATTAATTCATTCTTTATAAGGAAAGTGTGTGAAATGGCTTCAGATACCTTTGTTTTGAAAGAACAGTTTCTCCAGCTGAGACCCACAGACGCCCACAGGAGTCTGACAGCAGGAAGTAATCAGTTCTTCCCTCTATGCCTCTCCTTTCTTTGTTGCGGATTCAGTGATGCAGGCTTCATCCTGCTTTGGGCTTGGATCAGGGCTTGATTCGTCTGGTCTTTGCTCTTGGATCAGGGCTTGATTTGTCTGGGCTTTGGGCTTGGATCAGGGCTGTGTTTTTAGTAAAGTAAAAATCAGCTGGCTGGTTTTGTAACACCTACACTGTGATATCAGCTCATGGGATAAGCTTCTTCCTGGCGTTGGGCTTAGATCAGGGCTTGATTCATATTGATTTTGGTCTTGGATCAGGGCTCGATTTGTATGGGCTTTGAGCTTGCAACAGGGTTTGATTCTTATGGGCTTTTCCACACAGAACAAAAGAAATCCATGGTGGGACAAAAAGCAAAAAAACGTCCCCCTTACAGCAGCTGTATACCCCTGAAGGGAAGGGGTTACCTGAAAAGGGTTCTGCTACCAAACCCAACAGCTTTATAGGCACATGACTACATTACATTGCAGTACGATCATTTATGAGACACACTTATCCAGAGTGTCCAGCACAACAGATGAGACAGTGGAATCCAGTGACATTTTTGGATGCAAATGTGTTTCTTAGCTGAAATGAAAAGTGTTTTATTGCTGGTATGGACAGAAATGTGGACACGCTGGTACTTAAGGGTATCTTCCTTCCTGTAGGAATCTTATTCCTGCCTCTGTCTGATAGGAATAACCTCTCTGTCAGGTGTTATTAATAGTCCATTTACTTTAGTGTTTTTGTCAAGGTCAGGAGAGAGGAGGCTTTAGATGCAGGTGCGAGGCTGCTGGTTCTGCTTTGTTACGGACATGTGAAGAGCTGTGTGCGTGCTGTGTGTGAGTGCACTGTTTGTGTTTGTGTGTGTTCCATGTAGTGTCTTTGTGAGTTTGGTGTTCTCTTGTGCTGGAAGTCGCTCTGGACAAGAGTGTCTGCTAAATTAATGTAATGTGTGTCTGTGCATCTGTGTGTATGTGTGTGTCTCTGTGTGTATATAGGCTATATCTAATCCATTGTTAAACGCTACAGCTGCAGTATCTGAGCTGGGATTTGACCCCACAGCCCGTTGGTAAAGTATCAGAGCAAACTGATCTGAGACTGAACACTGCCGCTGGAGGTGTGTCCCGCTGCTCCTCTGACAGTCTGTCCCCCCTCTCTCTCTCTCTGTCTCTCACTCCCTGTCTCTCCCTCTCTCTGTCTCTCACCCCCTGTCTCTTCCTCTCTCTGTCTCTTACTTCCTGTCTCTCCCTCTCTCCCTCCCTGCAGCTCAGAACTGCTCGGGGCTGCGTACCTGCTCTCAGTGTTTGGAGCAGCCGGACTGCGGCTGGTGCAGTGACCCCAGTAACACGGGCAGAGGGCAGTGCATGGAGGGCTCGTACCGCGGGCCCATGAGAGCCGCCTCCAAGCAGAGCCGAGACATGGTGCTGGAGCCAGGGCTGTGTCCCCGCGAGCGCGGCTTCGACTGGGCCTTCATCAGCTGCCCGGGTGAGAGACACACACACACACACACACACACACACACACACACACACACACACACATACACACATACACACACATACACACACACACACACACACACACACACACACACACATACACACACACACACATACACACACACTGATATACACACACTCACACATACACACACACACACACACACACACACACACATTCATACACACACACATACACACACACACACACACCACACACACACACACATACACACACACGCACACATACACACACTCACACATATACACACACACACACACACACACACACACACACACACACACACACACACACACACACACACACACACACTCACACACACTCATACACACATACACGCATGAACACACGGATTCTCTCTGATGTACAGGGTTATGGTATCTCAGTGCTGCTTCTGACCTGCGATGGCGTCTTTTTTCCCAGCATGCCAGTGTAACGGCCACAGCACCTGCGTGAACGGCAGCGTGTGTGAGCAGTGCCGCAACCTCACCACCGGCCAGCAGTGCCAGACCTGCATGGCCGGTTACTACGGAGACCCCACCAATGGAGGGAAGTGCCAAGGTGAGTGTCCACGGGTCACCTGCTCAACTAAACAATACAAGAGTGTGTTTCTACACCAGCTTGCAGAGCATGGTCATAAATCATTTGGTGGAGTGTAGGAGGGTTCCCCACTGATGACATCACAGACCCGCCCCTGCGTTCAGGACGCTATTGGCTGAGCACCTTATGGTCAAGACGTCAGCACCAACTGAAGCACAACACTGAACAGACGTTACTCTTCTCCCGATCCCTAAGCTATGTCCAATCACAGCACATGACCTGTGAAATCAGGGGTTTCCTGGAGGGTGTTGTGTTCTGAAAGAGAGGGTTACAGGTGCTTTTGAGTCTCTGCTTTCCTAGGACAGAAATCGGCAAGCTTGGTGGTAGAAACCGAATCTGGCTGTGGTGGTAGACCCCTCTCTCTGCTGGCATGGTAGTGTGTTTATGCTGTACCAGGGGGAGGTACTGTACATTTACATTTATATTTAGTCATTTGGTAGACTCCTTAAACCAAAGCAACTTATAAGTGAGGCAGAGTACAACACAAGCAAAACGCCAGGTAGAAAAAAGGTCTGGTAGACCCCTCTCTCTGTTCAGATGTAAGTGTGTTTTGAAGCCTGGCAGTGTGCAGTGTAAGGCCTGAGGGCCCTGCTTCTCTGCTTCTCTCTGTCATTAGCAGTAATTAACCTCAGAGACCCAGGCATGGCATCTTTAGGGAGACGCTAGAGAGCAGAGTAATGTGACACCTGGGCAGGGATCAGCACCGATCCTCAGGGTGTGGAATGTGTTTGTTCAGATGGGGGTTTGGGGGTGCGGTGTTCAGTATAGGTAAAAGTGAGCGTACCTACCGCAGGGCCTGGCTGTAAGAGGAGCCTAATTCTCTGGCCTCCTCTTCTCTCTGCTCTCTTTGTATGATCACAGCTCCCTTTTGGCAGATGGGAGACAAACTCAAAGAGCACAACGGACCACTTCCTTAATGGACCTGATTTGGGATTTCAAAGTGGGTTTTTTTTCCCACCATGAGCTGATGTTAAATATCAGGGTTCCTCACACAGGATGTTGACACAAAGTCTGCTGTTCCACAGTCTGACTCCACAGCACCAACACTGCTCTGAGGGTGTGAGCCTCTAAAGAGGCTTCCCCAGCTCTGTAAACCCATCACTCACTGCTCTACAGGCAACTGACCCCATGGCATCTGTCTGTCCAGCAGCGTAGAGACTGTCCCTCTGTCTGTCTGGACGTTGCTGGATTAGGCTCCGTAAGTGTGTAGGTGAGGTTTCTCAGGCTTAATACAGTGCTGCTGCTGTAATCAGGTGCTGTAATGAGAGAGTGTCCTCGCTCTTGTTCAGTGTGCATGCCCTTAAAGGACAGGGTGTGCGGCCTTCCCTGGAAACACCAGCACAGATCCAGACATCGCCTGCTGAGATCCTTGTTTGCCCTCCGGAGGAACAGTTTATGTTTTTACGTTTTAATTATTCATGCTTCATTATTGCATTTGAGCTCCTCCAGCCCCTCAGCAACAACAGGAGCTGCACAGAGCATAGTGGCACACACATATGCTGATATGCATGCACACACACACACTTACACACACATACCCACTGCTTCTGCAAACACGCATTCACAAACAAACATTCAAGTCCGCGCACACACACACACAGGCATGCACACGGTTTAAGTCCCATGTGTTCAGGATCATCAGGCCACTTTACCCCACCGACATCCAGTCCATGAGGGAGAGGAGCAGTTAGTGTTAAACTCATCCCTTTGGGAGGCTGCACCGCAGCAGAGCAAACGCGCTTGCTCTGTCTCTGCGTCTGTGCATCAATTCAGTGCTGTCCTCCAGGGCTTTCAAAGCCAATCTCTGCTCCTGAGAGAGAGATGGGGCCACGTCACACGACGAGCAGTTACAGTCTTTGGTTGGATTCCTGCAGAGGTGCATTGGCTGGTCACTGTGTTTGGGCTTGTATTTCTGTTACAGAGCCAATTCCACCTGCTTCTGCTGATGTTGTATTAATTTAATTTCCTTTTTTAATTATGGGATGTTTTGGACGTCCCCTGAGTAACCCCCCGGGGTTCTATCCGGTACATTGTGACATTTAATCATATTTTTGCTAAATATTATTTTACTGAAGGTCTTCTGAAGCCCAGACTTGTGAGATGCAATAAACATTACAGACGAGCAGCCAATTCTGCAGGGGAGTTTTGGCTGAATCCTTTTAGCTAAATATCCTCTGTTAAAGGCACCCTCTGACACCTTGTTTCTTCCAGCATGAAATGGCTCATATGCTGTAGAGTAGAGACCATTCCTGGAGTGGCATGGATGTTTCTGCTTTTTGTTCTACCTGAAATCTCAGTCGAAAGATTGGACCCTGTTCTGTTGTGTTTCACCTGAGATCTTATTTGCGTGGTTGCGTCAGTGCTCATGCTGCTGGATTCTACTGGGCTCCTGTGTCTCTTTAGCAGAGAGGAATATTTAGTAATGGGAAATTACAGAGGCAAATGATCTTACTTAAAGTCAGAACACCCACCTGCCACAGGGAGATGCCCTGAGATCCACCCTCTCTACCCCAAGCTGAGCAGTGCTTCACAGGAGTTCTTATGTCAGGGGTTATGCGCGTTGTCATGGAGACCTCCCTCTGGTTAATGCTAGTGCACCACGCCTACTTTCAGCTCTTTAAAAGTGCACACAGTGGAGTGTGGAAGGACCAAGCTGGCTGCTAATTAGCATGCTAACGAGCGACCATGGCAATTAGCATGCTAACGAGCTATCAGGGCATGAACCCACTGGCAGTGGGGGGGTGGGGGTGGGAATGTCTCTCTTAGAATCTCACAGCTCCAGGAGTGCTGGAGAGTTTTGCATTGCAAATGTCTGAGCTGATTTTTGCACATCACAGTAAAAATGGTAAATGAAAGCATCGTACACAGATGGGGAGGTGAGGGGAGGAAGTATATTAACTTTATTCAGAACTCCTTACTCTCCTCACTCTCCCTTAAAAACACACAGATATCCCACACCACTGTATCATCAGTCCCCATCCATGTGCCACAGACGCAGGACTCTAATCACATAGCCCAAAGTTACTGAACTCTGTGGCGCTGTGGTTTTGGTCCGTTGTTCTGTGGTACTGTGGATTCGATATGCTGTTCAGTGGTGTTGAGGATTTGGGTCTTTGTTCAGTGGTGCTGGTGATTCGATTCACTGTTCTGTGGTGCTTTGGATTTGATTTGTTGTTCAGTGGTACTGGTGATTCGATTTGCTGTTCTGTGGTGCAGTGGATTTGATTCATTGTTCAGTGGTGCTGTGAATTACATTCGCTGTTCAGCGGTGCTGGTGATTCGATTCGTTGCTTGTTTATCTCAGTAACTGGCATCACAGAGCTGTGCATGATGGTGGGATGGACAGAGAGCTGGACATCAGACTCCAGCAGGAGGAATTTTTCTAAGAGGGACAGGTGAGTGACAGGTTTGCAGTCCAGTTCCCAGCTTTGGGGGTGTGTCAGTCATATCTGGTCAGCTGTGGGTTGGAGTCGTTGATTTCTGAGAATGAATATTCTCTTCAGACTACATCCCTGTGATTAATGGGGGGGGGTCGTATGAGTGGTTGTGAGCTGGAGATTCTAATAAGGGAATCATAAGCAGCTGGAGATTATTGCGGTGGATTTTAATGAGCTGTAAAAAGGCATTGGGGGTCAGCTCAAAAGCTTCTGCTGCAGTGCCAGAAAGAGTGACCTCTCTGTGTTTCATACAGGGAAAGAAATTTAATTAAATCTGTTTTAAATGGTCTAAATCCTATGTATAATAATTTTGTGTGCAGTGAGCCTTGGTTTGTGTTTTTAGGAAGGTGCTGTGGCATTGCTTTGTGGGTAGTAGCTGTTTATTATTTTGTTTGTAAGTGGTTGTGTTGCTTTATTTGAAGGTTGCTGTTTCTTAAGGGAAATGTAATTCAGAACCTTATTAAATGATTCACACAAAATGGATTATTTGTGTTGTTGTTTAAATGGTAAGGCATGCTGTAGGATTATGTGGAATGCTGTTTATTCTTAATTGTCATTCAGAGTTAAGCCTCTGATTAGCAGAAGAAAAGAACACGTTTTAGCCCTCTGTGTGGCGGTATTCAAAGCCAGCATTTCAAAACATTTTGATTTTTCAGCATGTGTGAAAGTGTGTGCTTGTGTGTGTGTGTGTGTGTGTGTCTGTGTGTGTGTGTGAGTCTCTGCATACATGCATTTGTACAGTTGTGTGCCTGTGTATGTGCATGTCCGTGCGTGTGTGTGTGTACGCATGTGTGTACTACACTATTTCTTGTCTCTTGTCTTTCTTGTTTTCTGAAGATGGCTCTGAGTGAGGGCAGAGCATACCTCAGGTGAAGGCTTGACTTGTAGGTTACAGTCATTGGGATTCAAACCCCTGACCCTGTGGTCCTCCAGCTGTCGCACTGCTCCACTGAAGGGCTGCGGAGTAGGGAATTCTGCTGACGATCAGGGTTGCAGTTTGGGCTCTTGCTCGGGTGGGGGGTAGAGGTCATTCATGTGCATGTGACAGCAGCGGTGTGTTGTGGGGCATCATTAATTCAGTGGGCCAGAATGGAGTTCGTCTGTGGAATCTGTGGAGACCCTGATGGAGTGTGTCTGTGAGGAGCAGTGCTGAAAGCAGGGTTCCGATAAAGCTCCAGGGATCGTTCTGTGGCCCTGTATTACAACCCTGCTGTAAAGCTGAGAATTCTGCAAATCTGTGGTGTTCACGTGTTTACAGATCAGTGTGGCGAAACTGTCTGACCACCTCTCTTTCTCTCTCTCTCTCCACCCTCTCCTGTCTCCCTCCCTCTCTCTCTCTTTCTCTTTGTCTGTCTCTCTCTCCTTCTCTCCTCTCCTTCTTTCCTTCTCCCTTTCTCCCCCTCTCTCCACCTCCCTCTCTCTGTCTCCACCCTCTCCCTGTTTCTTTCTCCCTCTCCCTCCCTCTTTCCCTCTCTCCCCCCAGCCTGCAAGTGTAACGGCCATGCCAATGTGTGCCAGGTCCAGACGGGAAAGTGCTACTGCACCACCAAAGGGATAAAGGGAGACCAGTGCCAGCTGTGAGTCTGCATTCAACCCACATTCTCTGTACTTCCTCTCACCTGTGACATCACTTCCTGTTGGTTGGCTGTTTAAAGAGAGTGCTCTCGTGTGGGTAACGAGTCTGGCAGCGCTGCAGGAACACATCCTTAGAACCAGCCCAAGTGTGTGTGTGTGTGTGTGTGTGTGTGTGTGTGTGTGTGTGCCCCACTGTGTTTATTTTGTGTTCAGTGTTTTTATAGGAGTTATTGTTTGAGGGGGTTGTTGTTCAGGCGATATTGCCTGCAAACCATTTCTTGGTGCCGTTTATTTACAGTGTACACAGTTTAGACGTGACAGATGCTGTTTTCTAATGATGTGACAGAATGTTTAACTTCCGAAGCAGAAATA